>VXAA01002585.1:135810-189618 GCA_013399115.1 Anseranas semipalmata
AAAAATCACAAGCAGATACTATCATATAAACAGCTGCACTCAATAGTTCATAATATCAACTACTTCATTTCTACTCTTATACCTCTCACAGTATTTTGACCACAAATATTTTTAGCCTTATTCTAGTTTGTCTATACTTTCATAATTTTATATTTAGAACGGAACACAAGTCTGAGCTAATTTCTCTCACAGCCAGGCTGTCTTTAAAGGCACACTACTCTGCTTGGAAAGAACCAGTACAAACATTTAAGGCTATGAGAATAGCAACTGGGGGTAGTTTGCTTCAGTGTAACCTTGAACTCATCAAGAACTTTTGTCAATGTGTATCAGAGCAGAAAAACTGCTGAAGACATCTGAAGTTTTCAGCACATTTCAGTACTTTTGTTTCAGCAGCACTTTGCATCAGGTAATCAATCAGGCAGCCCTGACGCTGGCAATCAAAGTAGATCTTTGCTGTCATTGTCATTATCCAACCCAAGAGAAAAATATGATCAAAACTAGGGAGGTTCAGATAGGCAATATAGAGAGGCCTTCAGTAAACTACTTATTAAATAAAATGGAAGGGTAATTGTCGTGTGGTAATCAAATGTCTGATTTGCAGTAATCATCTCTGTTCAATTAAAAATATTCAACTAATGCTTGAGTGCTTGTGGCTGGTTTTATCAGGAGCTGCTCATATGAAATAGCTTATACCCAGATCATTTTTTGCTGCTGTTAATTACAGTGTGATTACAATAGTTAATCCCTAGCACCATTACGGGATGTTGTGAAAAACCTGCATACCTGTTTGTTAAAAGCGAAGTTTTCTATATCCACAGAAAACAAAATATTCCACAAAATCAAGGTATTTGTAGCAAATTAAAAAGTAACAGATACAATAACATATATACCCGTTATAATAATTTCAGCTGAATTACAGAATTATAAATTAATTTACAATGTCTAGTCCTGTTTGGAAAGTGTACCATACAACATACACGTTGCAAGTTCCAAAGTGCATAGTCATTTCTCTATAGACCTACTGCTGTAGGTTCCATGGCTTAACCCGAACTTTTGCTTATGCTCTGCTTCCTATCTTGCATTTTAATATATATATATTGTAAATACAAGAAAATGTCAAGGTGCACTGTTTTAACTGTGCTGTCTTTACCTCTGGAGATGAATTCTTATGTGGAACAGAAATGTATCTGTCCCATACATCTTTGTCAAAAGCTGTGATAACTGAGGGCTAGTGACCCATCTAGTAGTTTTGTCTCACTGAATTCTTTCAATGTGTACATAAGTGACACAAACAGGTTGTGTTTCACTCCCAAAACAGGACTGGATTTCACTCAGTCGAAGTGTTTCGTTGAGCACTGGCCAAGCCAGGGCCCATTTGAAACCAAGGAAAACCATATATATTGCAACTGTTAGGATAAAAATAGAATATTACAAGTGTTGTTCCTTTAAAACATGGACACATATTAAGACAATATACTTCTCTAGTTATTGTCCTGTCAAATACAGGAGGGTCATTAACCAGAAATGTCTGAAGAGCCACGGATCAGCTGCTGATCTCCTCTGAGGGATCAGATTATGGACAGGTGGAGAGGGGCTGTTATGTTTCACAAGCTGTACAGCCCACTCCCCCCATACAGCTATTTTGATAGAGAAAAAGAATAACAAAGGTGAAGAATTCCAACCTTTTTTTTTTGGCACCAATATGATACTCCATATTCTGGTGACAGACTGTCTCACCCTCGAAAGGACTGAATTAGTGACTCAAAGACACACAGCAATAGTGAAATTATCCTCTGTTGTTCTGCTTGCTCTACTTAATATTGCTTTCAAAGTTCATAAATTTCGGAGGTCTAAATGTAGCAGTGCAAGCACAGTAAACATGCATATTTAAAGTGGAGTACATTCTGCCCTGTAATATAGAGCCAAGACTCTAGGCTATTTCAATGGCATAATAGTTGTGGTAGACATTGGATTTCCTCCTTTTTATAATCTGTTTTTCCAAGAAAACTACCTGTATAGTATTCTAGCTTGAAATGTATTCCCTCTTTATGGGTGTACACTATGGATTCTAGTAAGCACCCATAAGATGTTCAGGTTTTGCCAAAAAGGGTGTGAATAATTTTTTTTTAATAATTCATACAGATGTTTTCAGGAAATAGCAAACATATTGTAAAGGGCACTGCCAATTGCTTTAGAAATTTCAAATTTTTATCACAAATCTGTATGAAGTTATAAAGTTGCCTGATGAATTTTTAATATGTTATTTGGAAATCCTTTTATCTACTTTTAGGTCCAGTCTATTCTTGAAAGTTTCACCTGGATGAGTTTCAGTCAGGGGAATAGCACATATACCGGTAAGATAATAGCATAAAAGGCTTAGTATGGGTGTCATGTATTGATACGCATTGCTTTGTAGAAATATATTTCTTTGCCTTCCTGTACAGGAAAAAATATACTGCGGCAAAGCACATTTATACCATTCTGACTGTAATGTTCAAAAACACAGGAATACAAAGTTTGGCTGGGTTGATTCAGTATATACCAGTATATATAAAGTGATGTAGCTTTCTATCTAGATAAGACTTTAGGCATGTGAGTTAACAGCCACTGCATCTTGGCCAGTGTGGTTTCTTATTCTAATTTTCCTGTCTGCACACAGGCATCATTGATGATAGCAGCACCCGTGTGCTGAACTCTTGAAACGCCATAAATGAATTAATGTTGTGCATGAGGTAGGTAATATCCTGCAGTTTCTCTTGCACATGTTTTCCTCTGCTCAGAGTCCCACTGACACTGCAGATTAAAGCACAAGTGTAAATGGGAGGAACCATTGGTAGTGTGAAGACAAATTGTTGCTTTGCATGTCACACTCCATTTTTAAAGCACAGTATTAAACAATGACTCTTTCTAGGCCTATTATTTTTAAAAAGACATCATATTTTAGGTATAAGTTGACAGTACCTTTCAATGTGCTTTTAATAGAACCTAATCTTCAGGAAGCTAAGACGAAACTTAGTTTGCTCGCTTTTAAAAAAATGTTAATCTAAAAGGGTTAATGTGAGCCATAAATCCCAAAGGGTTAAAAACAAATTATACTATACTTTGAAAGCTAATTATACAAAAGCATACAAAAAGAAAACATCAGAGTATTATTACAGTATCTCTCTATATATAGTATGTGCAAAATTCAATATACAAGCTTCTTGTTACTCATCCATGTTTTTTTTTTTAAAATAATGTAAACGTTATTATTTAAACCAATATAAGTAGTTTGATGTTACTCCTGGGAAACAAAGATTGTTGGTACAAGAACCTCCATAGCTTGGAGGGCAAGCAGAACACGGGACTCCTACTTTATATGGTGCTTCTCCAATCCAATTCCCCCTGAAAATAAAAAAGGAAACAGAACGCTTAGCAATTTGAGAGAGGAAGAAAATATATTCATTAACAGCACTTGTTCTGAGTGATTAAAGTGAATGTTTTGTGTGATATCCCACAAATGCTCCATTACTGAAAACATATATTAATATATTTCTGTAGTTTACTGACAAAAATTGATCTACTGATTCCAAAGAGACAGCAGGAGAATGACCATGTCATCCCAGGGCAGTGGTCCATTCTATATCCTATATATGTCTGCACTGAAGTCTCACTACAGACAAGTGATTTTTGACTCCCCAAGCCTGAGTATTCAACCAGAGGACTATATTTAAGAGAAATTAGCAACATAAGCACTGGTGCAAGGTTTTCCTTAAGCACTTTTTGTCTGGCAGTTATCTTAAAAGCTTATTTTTGGAAGGTGAAAAGATGAACTGAGGGAATCTTATTATCAGGTTTCACTGCCCTGGGTCCGCATCACGAAGCTCTGAGGTTGAATTCACCGTTGGAGAAAAAGGGAAGATGGAAAGTATTAATACAGTAGTGTATTAAAAAGAACTGTATTTGGGCATTTGTAGGGATGTGTATTAATGGGAGGTGGAGGACTCCCATCTGGTGAATAGAGCTGTACAGTTTGTGACAGAGTTCTGGGGAAGAAGAACAGAAGTCTGGAGTGTGGTCAGTGAAAAGAGGTTAACTGGAAGATCTAGGAATGTCTGAAAAACATATCCAGACTTTTAGGTGCTTATATAAATCTCCAGACTTTTAGAGATTCATGTAACACTCATGATGTAGGCAAAAAGCTAAAATTAGATTTTCATTCAAATGTTATGTTTCACTCAGCAGAGATCTTTCCTCTAGTTTGCACATGACATGATATAGCAGTGAGTAACAAAATTATTTATGAAACATTTTCTCATCCCCCACCTCCCAGCCAATAACACTGGATCAAAATCCCTGGTTTGGATTGTGCCTTGGAAGAAAGCAGGAATCTCTCAAATAATTTGCTCATTCCTACTTCTCTTCCAAATGGGTACAGCAGACTGAGTGCTTGGGAAATATATTTAGTTTGATAACAGATACGGAAATCCAGAAAGAGTTTGCTGAAAGCTGATTTCTGCTTCATTTTCTACACAACTTTTGTGAATCCATACTAGTTAACCAGGCAGGGCCTTTAAATTTTGTAATTATCCTCCTTAGCCTTTTCTTCTCCCGATTTCAAAAGCACATATATTTTTTCAGCATTATAACATGGCATTAGTGAAAATTATTGGAATTTTAAACTCCAAATCTTTGCCAACTTCCAATCTTAATAACTCAGGGGGCTGTAATATTCATCTCCTTTTACTGGTTACTCAGAGGGACACAGCCTTTATTGACTGAGGAAGAGACTTCTGCATGTGTACTCAAGGACTCCATGTCCCATGTCCTTAACCCATTTTAATTAATTCTTAGGAATATAATGTTAAACCAGGCAAGTCCACTCAGCATCCTTTTTTGTGACTGTGCAAGTAGATGTGAAAATCCTGATTCTACAACCTAAGAAACAAATAGCTGCTGAAAATCTCCTCCAGAGATGAAGCTTGTAACTCCAGGCTTTAGTTTGCCTTTTGAGAAACATAGTGGAATTTTTAGGCTGCGAAAATATAAAATGTCTTTAATACATTGTTACCTGATAGACAACACAATGCATCAGTTTTCAGTAATGAGTAATGTCTGAAACCATTCTTTTGCTATTTCTGTTTTGTTATTTTTCTGCTCTTCCTAGGATGTATCCTAGGAAGTTTGTATTACTATTTTTTTTTTCAAATGGAGAGATACAAAAAATAGTGTCTGGGTTTCTCTCATAAACTTTGATTTCACCTTGTCCATGTTGTGGAGCTAAAAGTCAGGTTCAGTTTTCGCTGCCTGATACCCCTCACATTCATTTCTTACCACCCTTTTCCAGTAGATATTAAAGAGAAAAGAACAAAGAGATACTGATTTCCAAAGGAAAAGGGCTGTTTTTTTCAAGTCAGTTTTCTTACTAAATCCTATCTTTTAATTTGCAAAATTTTTAAAACATCTTTTACTCATGTAACAGCTAGAATAATGACATATTCGTGCATATTCTTTACCACAAATGGACCTGTGCCTGGACCAAGTTTATGGAAAACATGCTCAGTTAATTATACTTAGCTTTCTATATAGAACTATGGCTCTGCCTCTTGTACAGTCAGAGAAACCATCCATTTACACTGTCCGTGCTGCTTTTGAAGCACTGGTCCAAACCAGACCTCAAATCAAAGCTCTCCCAGATCAGCACTTTATTGATTCATTCTGCACCCAGACATGACCTTGAGTTGATGCCTAGTGAACACTGGGAGAAAAATCATTTCTTTATTTCAACCTAACATAGACTGCTGCACAGCTAGCTAATAATAGGGGCCATCCATAAGTGTTTATGACAGATACCTTGATGGACCCAAATTTGGAAGGCAAGATGAGATTTGTAGACACTGAGCTTAGGTAGAAGGACTTTACAGAAAATCTATGCTAGGGCTGCCCTTATGCATCATTGTCATAAGCAAAGGTGTCCTGTGGGCAACAATGTGGGTTCACAGTGAATCAACAGCCTGATCTGCAGTGTGGTAGCTTACCTGACGAAGTCTAGTTCACTATGAATATATATAACAGAGTGAAGAAATGAGGAGTTAAAAGTAAAGCTAAGTCAACACATAGGAGGAGGACAAGGAGAAGAATGGTGACAATAATAATAATACAAAACAACTTTTTTTCCTTTTGTTCCATGCACATCAAGCTATTTCTTTTTTTCTCTTTGTATACCAAAGTCATGCATTTGCAACATGTTCAAATGTGATGTTAGAATGAATGAGCAGCCTGCAGAAAAAGCACAAATAGAGGTCAAGCTGCAGAAAAAGGAGTAAGTAGTCCTATGAGAGGACCCAAACATGCACACAGTATAAAAATAAACAATATTAAAAGAAAGTAACTCACTTTGGGGCATAGTTGCATACCAAGTAAACAGCTCGTCGCCAAACAGATCCCCAGACGTTCATATTGTGGCATGTGTGGATTGCGCAGCCTATACGATTGGAAGTGGCCCAAACCATCTGAATAAATATTCATTATTGGTGAAGTCCAAATTGAAAAGAAATATATATATATAATACATTTATATGACAGAGAGCTATAAATACATCACAGAAAAGTCCAGCTTTGGACAGTAGATTTTGAATAGAAGAATGTAATTTATATAACCTGTGTGTAATGGGTGCACATCGGTCCATAGCATCGCATGGGGCACCTGGGGTTGCAGTCCTGAGGATAAGGGAAAGCATAATCCTTCACCTCATCGTACCATGGCTTTACCAGCTGGAGAATAGATTGATACCTATGTTTGTTTAAAAGACAGAAAGAAAACCACGTAATTTCAGATACGGGTATTTTGGAACTTTCTGCTGCTAATCCCCATGGTGTAAGTCACCTACAAACACATTTCTCAAAACATCATTAGGGGCATAGTATTAAGCAAATACTCTTAAGCCAAATGAAAATCTTTCTAAATTATAGATGGATATCAATTACTGCTAGAATACTGGATGACTCCTGTATCAGTCTAAGATCTGAATCCCAAGGGGTATAAAAAGACTGACAAAATAACTGTTTTGTAGGATATCTGCCTACCTTCCAGTTCTCACAGACAGGTTCTGGCCCAAGAATCTCAGTAAGTAGGAAGGTCCATGGTCCCAAATGCATGTAGCAGCCCAAGCCTCTGCAGATTTGGCAAGAGTTTCATCCCAAACCTGACAAAATAAAGTACCATTAGCTGCAGTACAGAAAAAAAAAAATAGCAATCACAGTGCAAGAATATAAGAAGCAGGTATCTTAAGTCACAAATGTATTAACATAACACATCAGATTTATAACCTAGGCAAAGACTTCTTGAATCCAGAAAATCATGGGTCAGCACTGTAACAGCAATAGCATCTGCCCTAAAGCTGGGCAGAATCCCTGCCCACATCATCAGAGGAAGGCTGGTATTCATATCTCTCCTTTTTATCTGGAAAAGCCCTTCATTGAACATTCTCTTGCCATTTTCCCTTCTGTGTTGGTGAGATCCACGTGTGGCGGGGAGTGAAACTTTGGATGGGACTCCAAAGGTTAAAGTACAGGCACAAAGGGAAGAAAATTTCAGCACAGGTATTACATACCCCACAAAACCCCAACATTTTTGCAGTAGGATCTCAGGAGTATCTACAGCCAGAAAGAGCATGTGTGGCAGCTTTTCATATTTGAGGCCACAAGGTCAAGAAAAGGGATTCCACAAAAGCAAAGACTACGGATAGTTTCCAGGTGCAGCATGAGCTTCACCACTTTATTCTGCATACGAGCTGACACTGCTACCTGACTGGAATAAAAAGATAACAGCTCTGTAAGAAGAGCTGATTCAACTTCTAAAGTTTTACTCCAGCGGTATGAACATGACACCAACACTGCCTCCATTATATACTTTGCCTGCTCGCCTACATACTTAGTTGTATCTCTGCTGATTTCTCCACAGCAAATAGGCTAGCCTCAGCAATATAACAGAGATATCAGCAATAGAACCTGCTGCACCACTGGAGCTCCAGATGAAGAACATCCTACTGCTATAGTACAAGTACACCTAAATCCTAGTATATCTAAGTGTTTCAGTGATACTCAAGTAGGCTCTAGATCCTGGAATTAGATGTGAATTTTGAACACCCCATTTGGAGTGTTGTGGTGCAGGACAGTTTTAGTGAATTGCAGGTAGAAGGGCAGGAACAAAATGTGGTAAAATTGCTTACCCAGCCCATTACATCTTTTTAAAAACAAAACCAAACTCGTAAATCTTGAGCAGCTATGAAATAAAGAGTATGCTCTGTGAGGTATGAAATAAGAAGCAAAGTCAGAAATAAACTTATCAAAGGATAGGGTGGCCCACAACACAAATATTTTCTGTACTCTGAGCTAATACAGATTTCCAAAACACTGAATTCATAGTTTTAAGTTCCCAAAACTGCAGAGTAAAAGGGCTGACCACCGATCATGGACTAGGACAGTAATTCACGTCCCTGACTCTGTCTGGTAAATTTTATGTAATTGCCATTATCATTGAACCAAGCTTTTGCTAATATGGTGTGGGTGAGGTACTTCCTAGATTAAAGCTGAAGAAGTGCAACAGAGACCAATATGAACCTTTAGCACAAATGATCTTCCATTCACCTTAGGGAAATCAGATGGATGGTGTTTAAAGCACAGGAGATTTACTTTACAGTTGTTCATCCCAGGTCCCAGAATGAAGTCAAAACAAATCAGCAGTAAAAGGACAAAACAGAGAAGAGTTAGGAAGAAGCATACTAAGAAGGAACAGTCTTTGAGCCAGGGAGTACTTTGACTTCACCTCTGAAAAATGAAGGGAGTTTCTTGGAGGAGTTAGAGATAACTCTGTAACTTAGGTAAAGAAGGCTAAGCTGGAGCACAAGAGAAGGGACCTGGAGCTCCTTTGGAACTATCCATAACCCAAGAAATGCTCCAGGGTCCAGGAGGAAGAAAACTGTGTACAGATATTTGTTCTGATTTCTATCTCTGCTGTTAAGCCAAATAGCTGAATGCGGCCAGCGTACAAATAACCCTTTATAATCTCTGTGGTTTATCAGTGGTCCCAAAAAGAGGGCTGAAAGAGGAGGCAACAGTAGGTACCAGCATAAAAGCGTGCGTGGGAAGTGTGCCTGAGAGGCCAGGGCCACAGACGGTGCTTGGAGCCTGACCTGGCCCAGGGGAATGGAGAAGCATACAAACCCAGCATGTGGGTCCAAACACAGCTGCCTGGTGTGCATCCATAAGGGGCAGCTCAGCCAGTACTGTGACACCCCGTAAACACCCTCCTTTGCTGGGATTAATCATGCTTCTGGCATGAGTGCTCTCTGCCAGGAGGCTGAACATGAGGTTTGTGTGCTTGCTCCCAAGTGACCTGGCTGTAGTCCCACAATAATCTGAATGTGTACTGTATTTGCACAAATAGCACCGAGCTCCTGATTTTCACCCAGCATATTTTTGCGTACTAAATTGCCTTGCGAAGTAGTATGTTAGCTGTTTAAAGGAACTGTGAAGACTGGATTAGGTTTTCACCATTAATGCTCCCTATAAACTGGGCATACTCCCCCCTTGGACAGTAAGAACATTGCTTCTTTCTCTTTAGCTTCATTTTGTGGTTCTCAGGAATCATCTGCAGCATTAGACTGAGAAAGTTTTAGGGGGTTGTTTCAAACTCAGTTCAAAATTGTGGGTTTGGCAGGTGTTACTGTGATATATATATCACTATATATATGTATAGTTCACTCTGCTTCCCATTATCTACTCACTCTTGACCACTCTCTGGACATGTGACATTTCTGGCAAACATGAGAGAGAGAGAGAGAGAGTGAGTGAACATAACCACTGAATAAGAAATAAGGGGGAGGGGGAGCAACTGCAGCATCTTTTAATTCCCTCCACTCTTTCATTAGCAGGCTGGTGAAACTCCTTTCTATGGAGTCCCCTTCTATCATTTGTGTTTCATGGGAGAGGACAAAGCACTTCACCAAGACCCTCCTTTATTTTTTTCTTTATTTTTTTCTTTTCTTTTTTCTTTTTTCTAGAAGGAAAGTGATGGTCTCAGTCCACCTAGAACTAGCTCTAGATCCTCTGCACAACAAAAGGCAAATAATTAATATAGGCTGAAGCAGAAAAATGGTTGTGAAGCAGATAAAACTGTTTACCTCATAATGACCTAAAATCTTCTAAACTGCAAGAGACAGTACTTAGTTCACCCCTTTCAAAAGAAGTCTGATCCTGAGTCAACACTTATATTAATTTTTATATCAGTTCAGTCCCCGGTTTTGGCCATGTAGGAGAACATGACAAACAGATTTAAGGCTTTTTGAACCCATGAGGCTTAATGGTTGTACACAAAGAAACAGGATATACAGAAACACAATAAAAATATCATAGAAAGAGAAACTGAAGTAACTTGAAAGCCAGAGGGGCAGTTTCTGTATGAGGAGAAATTAAAAAGCTCAAAGAGTTTTAAACAAAAAAAAACAAAGGAGTTCTAAAAAGGGTGATAAACAATATTTTAAACTGTGTAATGATGGTCAATACAGACTTTCTGTTAAACATGGCAGAGAAAGCTGCCTGATATGAACAGAAAATTGCAAAAGGGAAAAAGGAAAAAGATTTGCATACACAGTGGGTCAAAATGGTGACTCATCCTCATATACTAATCATGCAGACTCACAGTGCCAAACTTTGCGCATTCTCTCCCCAGGGACAGCAAACCTTTGTTTGCTAGGTCATTAGTGGTTGGGGAAGCAATTACCTTCCTGCCACCCAATATAAAGATCACTCCTGAACTCTTCAGACCACTCATTTGGTCCATCTTGGAAATCCTCCCCACCCTCAAGTGGGTCTAACTGAGCTGTGATAGAGTTAAAGCATCTTACCACGCTGCCATTGGCAACTTGAAGTCAACATCCTTTGGCCAATTTATTTTTCTTTCCTCCGCCAATGATTATTTTCCTAGAAAGCTGTCCGACCGTGCTCTCTACACTGCTCTCTGTCTCCCTGAAAAACTACACTTCAAAACTACATTTCACTTGAAAATTGTGGACTGTGGAAAAGTCGACTGAATATAGGGAAGAGGCTAGTGCTTCTATACAGAGCATTTCAACACCAAGAAAGCACTTTCTGAGCCTTGTTGTGGGGTGTTCTGTGCACTCACACAGCACATGCTGGTTGGGTGTTAGGAATAAAATCTAGGTATTAATAAAGTCAGCGGGAATTTTGCCAGTGAGGTCAGAATTTCACCCAAGGTTATAATTTTTTTCCCCACTCCGTAAACAAATAGTAAATAAATTGTCATTCCCATAATCTATAATAAGCAATGGAGTAGAAAATGAAATCGCTTCAATGTTAAATGAAATTTCTTGAAGACCACAAAGGGAGCTTCCCTCCTCAAAGGAAACCTTGTAATGTTGTGGGTCACAGTTGCCTCATACCCTCCTGCCTTTCTATTACTGTAAATATATCACTACACTGGATACATTTACCCTGTGGTATTTTTTTGAAGAATAAACACCAACCTTCATTGTTTACTGCAGTTTTACTTGAAAAGTAAAAAGTGTCATATTTGTAGTTTTAAATGCACTACTGCAACATTTATTAGCACATCTTGAATATGCAAACTTTGCTGAGAACATTTGTGAATGATGGATATATGAAGTCATGGTTAAATTATACTGACTAAAACAGAGTAGGGACTCAAAGCAGCATTATTAGTGTCTGGAGCTTACTTTTAGTGATAGTGAAATCGAGCCTCAGCATTTTGGTGGTATTAAGGGAGTGTGTAATTTCAGATCTGTACCTTTATTAAAGCGGGGTGTTATATTCACTGTAGGTATAACTTCTTATAGGTAAAATAATTAATGCCAGACCCTCCTTTAAAGACTTTATCTTTTTATGGAGCATCACTTAGTTTCGCTGTACAACAGGTTGGAGTCCTTGTAGTCTGGCTTCACAGTATTTGTACTGTGTAATTCCATAGAGGTTAGCAAATTAAAACTCTCTCTTGTGTAAGGTCTGACTGAGGACCTCTGCATATCAGTGGAGCTCGTGACACAACTGTGTTTTTTCCTTAATTAACCTCAGTGAGATGGTCCAAATACAGGCTACTCAACATTTCTGCCAGGAACCAGTGTTAAAACATTGGGCTCCAAGTTGCCTTTGTGAGATGTCAGCTTGCAGCCCACAGGGCCCTTCCTTACCCTGCCAAGACTTTCTCTCATATTTTGAGTGCTGCAAATGAGTTCTGAGATGTTCTAGGTCATCCAAACTACCACTAGCTAAGTCAAGAAAGGACAAACGTCTTGAAAATCACATTGACCCTTGATGGATGCTTTTCTTAAAATAAACAGAAAATACCTACCCCTGCAAAGGCAAAAATGTTATATTCTTAAATTGCTTTTATATAGACCAGAATATATTAATGACTTGCTTCCTATTTCTGCAAGAGGATATCATCTCCCCATTTGAAAATAAGGATCTCAACATTTCATAGTTTTGCAATAGGAAAAAATGCCACTATATAAATATCAAAATGTGTGCCTATTTCTTTTGCAACTGTTCAACACACTGTCAAAAAAAAAAAAAAAGAAAATTAATGATTTTAACTTTCCATGTTGCTGGTACCTATCCTCAAATTTATGATCTGACTGGTAAAATCTGCAAAACATGCTCTGATTTTTTTTTCTCATAAAGCAATTACTGGCTTCTTCCAAAGTCATCAGTAAGATCTGTCAACATTTAACTCCATTTATGTGCTCTAAGAATGATGTTACATTGTCTTTTTCTAATGACTCACTACTTCAAAAGTAAAAATAAAATACGTGCAGATGAAATGTTTATTTCAAGTTTCTTACAGGTAGACAAAAAAGGTCTGATTCAAGCAGTGAAATAACTCCCAAGTAAAACAGATACTTAAACCAGTAATACCTTCAGAGCTGAAAAGGTAAATTTAAAACTAAATTTTTAGTTGCCCCCACTAGAAATGCCGTACCTGAGAAAGTATGACTGATACTGTCATCTGGAATGATATTCATTTGTAAGTTGTTCTTAAAGCTGAGAATTAGGAAGAAGAGAGATTTAGGATCCATACTCCTGGCAAATACGGAGAGTCAGAAAAAAATCAACCTATCCTTTGATAGTCCAGTTCTTCATTATGCAAGCATTACTGAGATGGGGATGACCATTTAGCAAAAGATGACTTTCCATAGGACAGCTGAAACAGTTTTCATTTAACTTTTTCTGATTTCCCGATTTTCAGAGCCAAAAATTATCCGCTTTCTTTTGAGGGCAAACAGATACCTTCCCTGATGTTCACAGTGTAGATTTCTACTGACAAAAGAAAATATCAGGAAAACTATCTTGATCTGATTCAGTATGGTAATACCTTTATGCATGCCTTGCTGTACGAGAGACACCATTACCAAAGCAAATGACAATGAACTTTCTTCTTGTTTGCAAATCGTTACTCATGGCAATGGGTCGCAAGAGTTTGTGATCCAGAAATAAAGTGAGCAGAATATTTAGTAATGCACTACATTAATGTTTTTCTCATTCCTTGTGGATATCTGTGTGTAAACTGTATTGTTTAGAAGCACTCAAATTTACAGCATTCCTTGTCAAAGCAACAACATGAAAAAAATGTGAGAAGTAGGAGCACTGCTTCCCTGAGATTGCCAGCAGACATACTGTATAGCTAGAAGAGATGGATTGACTGGGGAATTCATAAAGATGTTTTCAACCTGGGAGCATAGGGAGTCTGCTAAAGATCATTTTAAAGCATTCAAACAATACAGAACCATGCTTTCATTCTTCTGCTGTCATCATAATCCTTAAACTTCCCTGACTCAGGTTTATTGCCAGTAGCAAAGAAGCTCCCCTCACTTGCACAAGCATTGCTCTAAATATTAAATACTAGCAGCAGGCCTCAGTACTTTACTGTGGACTTTGTTGTGTTTTGTGGTTTTTTTTTAATATGACATATCAGCTAGGATAATATTCTACACATTTCTCAGTAGCAAAGTAAGTAATTTAAGCAAAACATACACATCACTGTCACTCACAATCCTCTTAAGAATCCCCCAAGGCACCCATCAGGCCAGCGCTGCCGTACCTAATGCTAAGCAGCCGTGGTGTGACTCGCCCCTTAGCCTGCTGCCACCAGCTGTCCAGCTGGAGTGACAAGCTCCAGATACCAGTTCTAGCACAAATCCAGATTAAACAGGTCAATTAAATTTTTAATCACTCTCTCTTCAAAAGGTATTTTACATGACAGCAGTTACATGATGAGTTGCAAATGAAATGCTGGGATATGTAATCTCAATACAGTTGCATGGCAACACTAAGTTACATTTTGGAGTAATAATAATAGGAAGTGGCAATTTGTCAGTTTGGGCATCTTATTTGTCATTAATATGTTTATTGTGGACTCATATGAGTGTCTTCAGATTGCTATTTGGTACCAACAGCACAAACAAATCCACAATGGCTCCTATGCATCTCAGAAAGGTGGCCAGTAGGACCTTCTTCTAGCAGTGCTCCATCAAAAAATTAACCTTTCTATATCAGACTTCTGATTTTGTTCTATATCAGCCCTGTGCTTTTGCTTGTTTGTCCAGCTGAAGATCAGCAGCACTTACTTCCAGAATGGCAAAAAGTAGGAAAGAAGAAAACCTCAATTAAAGCCATTTCTTCCTATGAGAAAAACGTTGGGTAGCTGAAAGATGAAATCCAACATGTCCAGCCCATCTGTGCAGCTGCACTCCACAGCTGCTAGTGCAAGTTCCAGAGTGGATTAGCAGATGGAGGCTGCTACCCCCCAATACGCAGGTCTTGTCCTCATGGGCTATTCAGCTGTACAGACTTCCACTGGCCGTACCACTCGCACGTGCAGTGGCCATTTCTCAGAAATCCCAGCAGTGTGCAGGGCACATGGGAGTCCCTTGCACAGCCTCTTCCCTTTTCTTTTGTATAGTTGAACCTGTAGCTTTTTAAGGTTCAGGGACTTTCTGTAGGACCCCCCACCACATCCACTACCCTAAATCTGGCACAAAGCTTAACAAAACAACCCACCAGCCCCTCTGCCTGCTTGCTTTTTCAGCAGAGTGACTGAAAGAGCCTCGTCTTTTTGCCTTCACTTTTTTCAATACATACTGTGTGATGAAAACATATGATCTCATTGGAATTTATGGACAGATTTGGCAAACTTTATATATTTATTTGGGCTCTGAGATCATTTGGACTCTAGGCACTCTCTCTCTCTCTAAGAATACGAATACTTTTTGTTCTCAGCTGCCACCTGTTAGACATTTTACTGTGCATACTGTAACTGGTGTCTACTGCATGTGCAAATCCCTTCCCAAATGCATTAGGTACTAATTAGAAAGTTTACACAGAAAATTCCCAAAGTCTCTCCTCTAGAGAAAAAGTCTCAATGGGAATTGCAGTTCTGTATCTTATTCTTTTGCAAATAAATACAGGGTTAATACATCAAGCTGCTTGTCCAATACTCCACTGCAACTCACAGTAAAATTCTGCAATGTTTTATAGTCAATTTACTCTCATATAAACAAACCTCCAAACATCTGATTCACACTTCTGAAGGGCTCAGTATTTGAAGGTCTGACTTACAGTACTCAGGGCATCACCAGACAGATGTCCAAGAAAACTCATTGCCAGAAATTCTTTTCTTATGAAAATTCAAGTCCATTTCACGTCTGTATTTTATATAGAAGTTTGTATTTCTGGGTGTCTATTTGGTCCAAATTCAAACTCCTATTATTTGAAGCTTGACCATTGCTAATACTCAGTTTGTTTCTTCTAAAAGTTGTCCACATTTCTCTTCACATTTGGCACCAGGCTTTTAAACAATAAGAAACAAAGAGAATTGGTAGGCTGTCAAATTTAATAACAATAAGCCTCCCTGATATGCTATTATTTGTTTAGCTTTTGGAAAAGTTAAATATCAGATCTACATATCTTAAAATATTTAGTGCTTTCCTAACCTACTGCAAGGCATGTTTTAGTTGGCAAGAGCTTATCACAGAACTGGTAACAAAAAGGACCAAACTTCATCCAGCTCCATGTCACCCTAACAATTTGTCATAAGTCTGAAAAGGAAGGTGTCTGACCCCTATCAATTTAAATATGATCAGTGCAAATTGCCTTTTCTCAAAACCACAAAATGTCAATAGAAAACGTATTTGTTTTGTAGTGTAGTGTTTTGTTTCTCTTCTATAAGGAAATAATCTACATTTTTTACCTTTTTATTACTAACCACTGAAGTTTTTCATTAAAACAAAAATGTTCTTAATTTCTTTAAAAGTTTTCAAAGAAAATACTTATTATTTTCTAAGTAGCTCTAACTGAAAGATATGGCAGCATGACACAAAAGAAAACACATAGCTCCTTCTTTCTGCAGGATAAAGAACAAGAACAATAGTTCTTTATTCTCATAAGAAGAACATTTTTTATCTTGATACTGACTAATAGATAACACTGTACAGATGGAGATGGAAAATAGTTCACTTTCACTTCAGTTAAAATAGACCTCAAACCCCATCACAGGGTACCTGCAGATACATTTGCAGGTGGAGGTGACTGTGCTGATGACGGTTCCCTATGTCCAAAAAGCAAGTGGTTATCCTGGGGTTTCCATCCTTTGCTGTCTTTAGGATACATATTTCCATAGACTTGGATAGCCTATTCTCCTTTTCAGATCCTCTTTTCAGATGCAGAAAGAGGATAAAAATGTTGAGAGGTTTAAGGTTACTATCTTCTCCATTCATGTATGAAACAAAGTGCTGTGTACTTTGGATCAAGATTCTTGTGAAAAATGCCCCGTCTCTGTTTTTAGCCAAAAAGTTCAAGAGGTGCTACATTTAATAATAAAGGAATGTCTAATTCTGAGGGCTCTGGGCAGGCTGCTTTTCTATCAGAGACTTTACTAGGCTGTTTTTTGTTTGTTTAAACTCCTAGAAGGCTTTCTGCTAATACTAAATTTAAATAATGTAAATACTCTCTTTTAAAATACCATCAAGAAATGGGTGTTTTAAAATACTTACACACAACACATTGGAAAAGAGCTCTCATAGCAAAACAAATTTAACACAGTCATTCTTTATCACAGTATTTATCAATAATATCATTTTGGGGGAAGTTCTTCAGATTTTTCAAGAAGTGCTTTCCAGGAAAGGTCCTTTATTTTTATCTGTTAAGAAGGTCTTCTGTCATTCTCTCTGAACATAACTTACAGCTTTTGTACCTCATATAGCTAGCATCAACTTTGTTTTCACCCTAGATGAACACCAGTTTAGTTACTGAGACTGAACTGTGGTTCCTAGAGTTTTGTAGCTGAAAGTCTGCAGCATCCTGTACTCCTTGATAGCCAACGAGTACTGCAGCATTCCATTATTGACAGTGGTGCAGTAGGAAATAGGTAAGTGAATAAACTCACCTGATAGGCAAAAGAAAGCTAGGTAGCTCTACTGTGCCAAAATTAAGAGAAAGCAAACTCCATCTACTCTTGCCTTCTTTCAGCTTACTTTCAGTTACCATGTTTTGCCTCTGCTGTGGGAAAAGGCTGGTTATGCTGTAAAATGACTGCTTCCTTTCAAAATTGTCATGCAGACAGAACCCCCTAGCTGTAACCACGTAGATCACTTCAATGCTTTCTGCTTTCTTTTAATTTCCTGCAGGAATCATATTCATGACATTCACGATCTTCAGACAGTCCTGTTGGTGGGTTATAGCACCAGACAGAAGGGACATACTCAGCTGTCTAAACATAAACACAAATGGTAGGAAGGAGGAACTGGAGCCAGTCAATATATTTGTCCATTATATCTCACCTGCATTCACCTCACTTGTGAATCCCCAGTGTAGAGCAACCTAAAAGCTATGTCCAACTGGGATACGTGAATTACACTGGGGAAACTCCAAGCTCCTTGATATCTCTCCTCCCACTGGAGTGGACTATACTTAGATTTACTTTGTGCTCTGGCATGATGAAAAGCAGATTAAGATCTTTGTACTTTGACTCATTGTTTCAACCTCCACTGTATTTATAGGATTTAAGTGAACAGTGCTATTCAATGGAAAGTAGGTTGCCAGTAGCTTCTAGGGTTAATTCTTCACTGCATTATGGTACTTATGTCTTTAAATATGCATAGTTAAATACATGTCTAACCTGCTTTGACACTGCTGTTCCCTGATCTAATAAAGAAGCTATAAATGGAATGCAACAATAATTTGCTCCAATATGCAGAAATATTGTAAGACATGCATATGGAAATTAGGGGAACATTATATATATATATATATATATATACACACACACATACATGCAAATTAATTAATACCAAGAAAACTGGCAGTAAATATATGAAGGCTGATGTTCGAACTGAAACAAGGAGAGAAATTCTACTGGACAGTTAAAAGTGCATATAAAGATTAATTATCTGAGTTTTGGAGGGAAATATTTAGGTTAGACATTTGGAAATCATTTCTATTCCTAAGGTGAAATATTTGCCAAGAGATGTGACTGAGACAGCATCACTATATGTGTTCAGGAGCAGACAAGATGAAAACCATATGTACTTAATGTAGAAGGAAGTCCTGCAACAGGGAGGGGATAAACTATACGAATTAAGAGATCCCATCCAACTCAATAGACATAAATCTTGAAGAAACTAGTCCTGCAGTCCTTACAGACATGGATGATTTCAGTGGGACAATGTAGATGAGCCAGGGCAAACAACTCAAGAACAAAATGTCCTCCAAGATTTAGAATGCTTTGTAAGAAACCAAATTGACAACAGCAAAAATAGGTAAACAAGTTGAGAAGTTTATTTATCAGAAATGCTTTTGAATTGGAGAGAAAAACAAATTAACTCACTTTTTCCATGTTCATATGAAAGGCTTTCAGGTATTAAATAAGACTTTGGAAAATGTGAGGTAGTTAGAAAAGACTTTCTTTTCTGTTTGTCTTACCCATAACCTATAGCATATTCAAAGAGCATTTTTAAGATCACCTTGACAGCAAGAAAACTTTATGAAGACTTTCATATTGAGGAGTGAAAGAGCAATGAAGTTTTTCATATTTGTGACCACTAAGTGGACTGTTTTCTTGCTTCTCTGAACTGACTTTGCTTATTGCCTGCAGATCTTCATGGACAGAAAGCAGAGTCTCCAAATTCGTCACTCAGCAAAGACGGTCACTCCTGGGCATTAGAGTGAACAGATTTCCCCTGTGACTGCACCTTATCCCACATGACTGTAGGAGTTTCTTTTGGAACACAATTACTTTTTTTTTTTTTTTTTTAAGAGCAACTGTTCATTTCTTTTGTCCATTTTATCACATTCTTTCATACGGGATTTACCAGAACATGAATAAGCTAAGATTCTCCATTCCCTTCCTACTCCTCTGCCACCAGCTCATGAGAAACCATCTTATGTCATGTTGCCATGAAACAACTTCTGGATATCCAAACCAGCTCATTTCAGGCTGGTCTGGGAATCTGTTACTACTTTGAGTCCTGCAAAGTTACACAGTCGCTGAAGGGTATATTTTCCCAAAAATAAAAGTACTTATGTAATCACTGAACAACAAGGAATTGAAACCCTATCAGACCATCTTCCATACAGAAGCAAGCTTAAGTTTATCTAGAACATTTGTCTGCTCTTTAAAAATTTTCAGACAGCATTCCACAAACATCTAGCTTCATGTTTTTCAGCATATAATCTTGCCCCATCTATATTATACTTCTGGCATGCTACTGCCAGTCTATTAATGACTGTGTTGATCAGTACTGGGCTCAGGACTCATCCTTGCAGAACCTCACACGAGAAGCTCTGCAAGCCAGCAGTGAACTGCTCGCATCTTGTCTTTCAGCATGGCTCTTTAACAAGTTGTTCAGATCACCTCACATTACTCTTACCTAGACTAGATTTTCCCAGCTTGCTTATGAGAATGCCATGGAGGACTGTATTCAATTAGAACATTAAGGCAAGCTATATAAGATTTACTGCTTCTGCTTGGTGCATGTGAAAGCGAAGAAGCATGCACATATATAAGCATCTGTTCAAACCTGGTTTTGTATGCATACAGGGACGTGGGTTACATCAAAAGAGCACATGGACTTTTAAGAAACTGGCCTCCAGTGGGGATGATGGTAGAGAATGTAAAATAATATTTGATTCTCACAGGAACAGATATTTCCTTAATGAATGTATTGGGAGCCTACAGACAGTACCAATACAGACTAAACGACATGTTTTATGAGACTCAAATTTCAGCTGACAACATACTACACATCTTCACTGGCCTACCAAGTAGCTGAGATGTTCCAGGAAGGCGACACAGGCCTCTATAGCACAGAGTTAGCATTTAGAGAAAGCATTTTTTTTGTTCATATTCTTCCCCTGGGTTTGTAGATTTACATACCTTTCACACTAGAGTTGTAGGCAATTGTATACCTCATTTTTCTGAGCCATGAATTTTATGGAACAATTCTGCTTTCTCCAGAAAAAGTATGCAAAGCCAAGTGGATGATTTTCATCCAACCTCTCCCAGATCAAAAGGATTGTGTCATCCATTTTTCTGCAGGTATGGCATCAGGTTTTAGAGCACAAGCAAGGACTTCAGAATGACAGTCTTAGGATGAAGAGGAATAAAGGATATCAAAAAGACCCAAATTAAAGGCAGAGATCATTACTTCTATATTGTAGGCTTGGAAGTTCTTGTTTCCTTTTTCATTTGCTTTCCTTCCCACACTCACTGAGTCTAGACTTGTACTTGCAGAAAAACTTCAAATTGAAGGCATCAGCACTATCAGCATCAGAAACAAAAGGAGTACTTATTTTTAAGTCTGACTTATAGAGTGCTAACATCCCAAGAGAAAGACTACCCAAAGTCTTATTGACCCACAGTGCATAAAACATGCCGGTTTTTTATGCTAGGGACAGACAATTGAACAACATCTCCCATCGTTGCTTTTGACTCCCCAGCTGTCTGCTTACACCAGACACTGCATACAACAGCAGGCTGGAGCAGCACTCACACCCACCTCTCCCAAAGGGAGGCAAAATGCTCCCCCACTTCTGTGACTGCAGTGTTCATCTGAACCTCCCTTGCCTAATGTGTGCATTCAAAGCTATTCTTTGTGACCTCTCATCAAAAGCACTAAGCACACAAACTTTCAAGATAACACGGGCAGACAGAAAAATGCCCAAAGACTTCAAACTAGCTATAAAAACGTTGAATGTTTGAGAATCAGACTGCATCAGGGGAAGGAGCAGAATGTGTCAAAAGGAAAAGTAAAAAAAGAGGGTTGGTGTGGACAACTGGAACCACAAGAACCAACCCATATTGCTAAACCCTAAGCTCTTACCACTGAAGAGGAAAAGAAAGCAGAACTGTACAGAGGTAAGAATGTGATAGACATTCATGAGAAGAAAAGTGTTCCTAACAGGACTAGGAAAACAGAACAAAACACTATTTACTATGACTGTGGACAGAGAAAAGAACAGAAAACATCTGTGTGTGTGCATGTGTGTGTTTCTGAACTGCTTAATTAATCTCTATTTCAACACACTTACAAGAGGTTTCCACAATCTAATGCACCTATAGGTACTTCCACCTCTCTAACATATGACATCCTTTTTCATCATAGTTAAGTGAATGGGAAAGGCCACTTTCATCACTATCACTGCACTGTTCCATAGCGTTCGGGACAGGAACACACGGTCTGTAATGGTCTTTCAGCACAGTGCATGCTGTCTGCTGGTAATGACAATATGCTTGTTATTTGTGGAAATGAGGATTGAGTGACACAGTCTCTTTTATATATAACAGCAGCAATGTTATATTCTTATAAGACAAAGCAGATGCTGTGCCATATACTGAAATTAGACAAAGACTAAAGAATGAACCAAGCAAGTTCAAATGGGCGTTACTGATACATGGGTCCCCAGTCTTGGTAGGCTTACAACACCACACCATCTTCAAAACCTTCCTACCAAAACCTTTTTGTAGCCACAAAGAAGTTAAATTGAGGCTGCTGTCATTACAACACAGATGGCAGAGACACCTATGTGTGATGTTGCTCACTGGGCTTTTTTTGCTCTATAAAGTTACATGGGGCAGACACAGAGTGATTAATTCTGAAATAGAATTTGTGGCCAAGGGGTTACTTGCCACTTAGAGATCCAAGTTGTAGTTGCATTCTAGATCAATACCTAAGTAAATTGAAGTGGTGCTCTGAATTCTGCCACATGAAGTAACAAGCTATTTTCAAACTGGGAAACCAAAGGTGAAAGAAAGCCTTAGACCTTACCCTTGTGACTATTGATGGGGCTGATGCTCATAGGAACGCAGGAACATCCCATGCCTGGTTGGTACTGGTAAAAGCAATAGTAAGGGCAAGGAAAAGAGTAACGCATAAGTTGTAAAGAGCATGGCCCCAGTCTTGATTCTGTATCAAACTTCGCACAGTACCATTGCAGAGCAAAGCTGCAGCAGAATACACAACATATAGGTGAAACCTTGGTAGTTTTTGCAAATGAGTGAATTACGTATAGATTTAGTCAAGGAAGCTTTCTTTCTCTTTGAAATCTTTTTTACTGAACAGGCTAAGAACACTGCACTCCTAAAACTCTTGGGAATACGACAGGGTGCTGGCTTCACTTAAGCAAACTGCAGGAGCACATTTCTAAAACACACAAGCCAAGGAAGGGCATGGTAGGCTGCCATTCCCTCAGACATTACAACAAAGTTTATTTATGCAGAATCAAAGGAAACGTCAGTGGAGAGCTCAGCAATAAAAATGATGACTGAGCTTGACTTCTGACCTCTCTATTTTTTCTGTCTCTGACCTTTCCACTTAACAAACTTCAAACTCAGACTATGGTATGGCTACAGGACTTCATCCTGCAATGTTTTGAATGCACTCAGCATTTTGAGGTGCTGTTGGGATGTGCTAAACAGATTATATGATCAAATCCAGATTTAGGTAACATCTGTGATAGACAGATGTCCAAATTGTTAGTCTTTAGCTGCTAAAAAGGAGGGGTTGTTATTACCATTATCCTGTTTTTATGTCACGCTGATGGTGTTGTGTTTTCTCAAAACTGTTAACCATCTGTTATCATCTGAGATGCTCTGTGACTTTAAGCAGATATTATGGTGCTGACACAACTTGTCTGTTCTTTCAAGACAGTGTGAATACCTTAGAAGGTAAAATAATTTTTGCTTGGCCAACCTATACTTAACATTAGAGCTCCACATGCATACATTCAAAGTTGGAACATGAAATAGCAAACACGCTGCTTTAGCTATTACTGCCAAGTATGAAATCACAGTGAATGAATAACTTCTATCATACCTGCAGGAACAGACAATTCACATAATGAGTATTTGCCAGTAAGGGGAAAAGGTGCCTGCCACAAACATAACATTCAAACACACTGAAATCCTGCATGGTAGAAAAGCATCTAAAATAAGCATTGTATTTGATGGAAAAAAATACGAATATTAGGTGCACACAAGCAATATGCAGTAAGTAAAAAAACATGAGCATGTACACACAGTGCATCAGATGAACTGCTTTCCAAGCACAGTTTTACCATATTGTGTCTGCAAGTACTATTTGTGAAAGAAATTAGAAATGTTAATTGGCTGTCTTGTTGCATACATCAGGGCAATGACTTTCAGTTTACTCCACAAAAGCAATGGGACTGCTAATGATTAGCAGTTTAGACACGTGATCACATGTTATGATCATGTACATGCTTTGATCACATGCCATTTCAGGCCAACTAGCAGTTAATTCACAACTTCATTACTTGGGGTCTCAGCAGCTTCACTGGAAATACTCATGGAAATGAAAATTCAACAGGGCTAGTAAAACGTTCAGAGTTTGGTATTTAGATACTTTAGTACAACTTTAAAAGATGTAAGGAAAACATTTTAGTAAGCAGTAAGAGGTAAAAATCATCTGTCTGCCTAATTAAATCCCCACAATTTGTTTAAAAGAATGAAATCACTGGATTACAGTTTGTTTTACTCTGAAGTAAACGAAGTTCACTTACCATATATTCCATGTTGGAAGCAGGTGGGAAGACTTTGCCTCTGACTTGATTATGATAATCAAGAATGGCAATCATGTCATTCTGTGAAATGTAGCGCTTCCGCCTGACTTTGGGAATTTTTGCAGAGTCCAGATGAGCTGCCAAAGCCGTCTCAATGTCAGTGAAATTATTGTTTGACAGGAGTAGGTCAGTGGAGTTGGGTAACACTAATGCACTTGTTTCACAGAGAATGGAAAATAAGAAAGCACAACTGATTGCAGCGATTACTGTCATTTTGGGGCCAGAGGAGAAAGATAGGCCACAGAGGTACTCTGCTTTAATTCAGGGCAGTAGGAAACAGATCTGTAGAAGACAAGATGTCAAAGATGTGATTCTGTACATCTGGTTAGCAAGACAAAGTGAATTGGCAGGCTGTGGTCAGAAAAATGATTCTGTCTGTCAGCTCAATCATAAAAACAAGCCAGTCAGAACATGTGCTACTGAGCAATTCTCACTAACCATATTATCATTAAATGATAACATCCTCTTACTACAAACGCAGCAGATGAAATATCATTATACCCTGAATTACATGATCAGAGCTAGTAGTATTCCTGAAGGGTGACAGTGCTATCACACCAGATCAGTCCATAAACCACACTATAAATCTTAAATGGGGAGACTGCAAGAAACCTCACAGAATGTTATGCACTGAAAACAAACAAAAAAATACATCCCAGGTTATGCCTGTCCTATATGCATGGATTGTTTTGACATACTGTGGCACAGATAAACTAGCAAGCAACAGAACACATATAAGCATGAAAACTTCTCAGAAATAGCATTCAGATCTTAACTACAGCAAAATGTGATGAGCATTGATAAAACTGCATGCAAAGCAAGCTTATTGAGCTAAATGGCTTACCTCTGGATAATACCAAAAAAAGAACACAGTCTATTGTTCTCCCAGTATATATAGCACTCTCCTATGTGGTGATATGAACCTTTGTGAAGGAGTGTCTCTTATTACAAACCCCCAAAGCACAAAACCCTGCTGGTTGTGAAGCCTTCTGGCCACGGGAGCTGCTCACAGCTTTTATACGCTACAGTCCGCATGATCCGGAGCGGGCAGTTGCTCTGGAGGTCTCCGCTCAGCCCGGCGGAGCGGGGAGGAGTTTGCAAAGCCCGCGCTCGGCGATTGGGTGGCATCTCCGCAGTGTAGGTGGCTTGGACATTCAGTCACACCCCCGTTTCTATAGCACAAAGAGGCAACATGCAAGACTCCCTTTTTTCGGTACTTCCTTCTTTTTTTTTTTTTTTTTTTTTAATATTATTATTATTTCCCTCCCGGTTTGTTTTCCCTCGTTTCACGAACATCACGCTGGCTTGCCTACTGCTGTTTCCCGCTGCCCTTCGGACGCGCGGAGAGCAGCCTGCAGCGCAGGGCTCCCTCTTGTCCCACTCGCAGGAAACGGAACCAATGCCACGCCGCCCGGCCTGCCCCGGCCCCCGCCCCGGCCCNCGAGGCGCGCGCCCGCGGCAGTTGCAGCGCGAACCTCCAGGGCGGTGGTGCCTGGCCCGTGTCAGCCACCTGAACGCCTGCCTGTGGGAAACTGCGGCAGCAGCAGGGCCGAGAGCTTCCTCCAGCGCCTGGGAGACATCTGTTTTACATTAGCTAGCATATAGCAGGAGTTATTTAGGCACGGAACGGTCCAACCACTCACACAGCAGAGCTCAGGGCATAACACAGAGGCCATGACGAAAGCTAGCAGAGCGAAGCAGCAGCAGGCAGCAATTGTATACTGAGAACAGGGAATGGGAGCACCAGAATGTCAGGCTGATCCACCACCAGAGCCAGGCGACCCGGGGCAAGCCGTAAAATGAGACCCTTAAAAACATAACAATGGGTATGCAAGGTCATACAGGAGCTAGGGGAGAGAGATGCAACCAGCTCAGTATTACACCAAAAATTAAAAAGTGCTCAAAAGTTTCAGTAGCTCTTTTAGAGAAGCAATATGGGAATTCAGTGTTAAGGAAGTGGAGTCCGGTAGTTAGAGCACGGGGCTGGAAGCCAACGCTCACGCTCTCCTTTTGGCTCTGCTACTCACTCGCTGTGTGGCCTAACCCAAGCCATTTAATCTCTGTGTGCAATCTGTACAATAGTATAATAGTCTTTTACAGACATGTTGTAAGGCTCAAATAACTAGTGCTTGGTAATGTAGTTTGTGATGAAAGGTGTTAAATAAGTATAAAGTATCATCACTAGTTCTATTACTATATCTTTACCCAGCCTGACAAAAACTGCTGCTTGAAGTGTAGCTGCAGGTATTCCTTTACATGATTATACAAGAAATTTTAAGACATCATTTGTCTTTGCAGGAGTGGATGTTGGATAATTGATTTCATCCAATTTTCTTTCTTCTGAAATGAAGTGCATATTTGCATATATTAATGTCAATAACTGTCATCCCATTGTTTGAGTACAATGGGAACAATTCTCAGCTCCTTTGAATTGCCACAGGTCCTTTGATTTCAAACGAGCTGCAATTATCAAAGGGAAGATTCCAAATTAACATCTCAGAAAGCTCAGAGGGTAAATTTTACTAGTTAGTCACATTTTAGATTGCTATCATTATTTCCTCATCCTCACCCTGTGGCAGTGTTTAAAGGCCGTTATGACATAGGGCTCTAGAGTGTTGGCCACAGAACAATTAGGATATACTAACAAATGTTGTAAAATAGCCATAACACTCACAGCTGTAAAGCTGAGCTGTACTTCACTAAGAACAGGCCAACTTACGAGATTTCTTTTATTTCCATTGCTTGTGGTTATTGTCTAATTATTTGTTTCCATGTCTAACAGGCCATCAGTGTAACCACTCATCTAAATGTAGAAAGAAAGGTTATGAGCAATACTAACAAGCACAGTAGCAAAAAGTATGTTGCAAACATGAAAGGCCTTAGGGCATAAGAGTGCTTTGATCCAAGCCTGTTGTAGTGACAAGTTCTCAAATAAGAAGCAGTGGCAAATAGAATCATAGAATGGTTTGGGTTGGAAAGGACTTTAAAGATCATCTAGTTCCAACCTCCCTGCCATGAGCAGGGACACCTTCCACTAGACCAGGTTGCCCATCCAAACTGGCCTTGAACACTTCCAGGGACAGAATATCCACAATGTCTTTGGGCAACCTGTTCCAGTGCCTCACCACCCTCATAGTGAAGAATTTTTTCCTTATATATAGTACAAATAGTGGAAGAGCAATAGTAACTCTCAAGCACGATAACTAAGACAATCACATACATGTGTGCATTCAGTTTTCCTGTGAAGGAAATGAGCCAATGAGCTGACATGCAGCAAAAATTAGCAAGCAACACCAATGGAGCCATACTAAATCAAGTTCTCATGAAGGTCCACACCAAGGAGAGGAGTGGATAAAATAAGGAAGAATGAGGGAAAAAAGCATCAAAGATGTCTGCAAGCTTGCAAGAAGAAAAATGAAAAGTGGATGGAGCCCTCTGCAATATACACAAAAAGAACTATTTCCAGACTCTTCACTTCACACCGAAAAGCCAAAGAGAGAACAATCAAACCAGTGACAAAAGACGATTACAGTCCAGAGACCATTAGTGAGACCATGGAACAAGTCAAAATATCTTTAAACCTAATTAAGAACAGAATATGCCAGCAGAGGCACCCACAACAGGGTTACTGAGCAGTCTGAATAAAAGATGGGGAAATATTCTTGTATTTAATGACAGCAAATGTTACCAATGAAGAAAGTTGCACAGTAAAGAATGAGAAAGAATTTACAAGAAAATGAGGAACAAACAAACAAAAAAAGTCAATTTGTTTTCTGAAAGACTCTTTCAGTTCTAGAAAATGAACTAGATTTTAAGGGTTGACTAGGAAATAGCTACTTTTTCACTGATCGGCGTCCACACATATCAAAAAAGGAGAAATGACAATACGATATTTTAGCACAAGATCTGGATTTCACCTGGGATATAGGCTGTGCAGAAGCATGGGTCAAAGGGAACAGGATGGAAGTTTATGAAACACGCCGTCTTTGTCTTCATTGCACAACAAAAGTGATGACTCACAACATTCATGGTTCTTCTGCAGTATTGCTTGGATTAACCACATAAATTGTGATCTGAATGCTAGAATTCTTTTGTACATACATTACTCACCAAAGTAACATAACTTTATCGTTTTATCTGACATTTATTTTAGTAAATAAATCAAATAAATCAAAGAATGACTGTATAGAAGCTGAATTGTCATCACTTAACAATAGTGCATTTACACCAAAATAATTTTATGCTGGTTGCTAAAATTAGACAGTTAATCTTGAAACATTTAGTATAATTTATTTTATTCTTATCTACATTAGAAATACTACCTGGAATTCCAGATACTTTTGATATTATAAATTTAATGCCAGACAAATTATTCATAAAATTAAAACCCAAAGTGCACCTTTTTTTTCCAGTTCTGCATCTCCAGGCATAGTAGAGGTCAAGAAGTCTCATATGTTCAAATTTCTGCCTTGTATTTTTGATAATTCATCACGCATCAGATGAGATATGCATCAGACAGAGACAATGAAGCATTTATAAGGTTAGGAGCAAACCTACACTCAGGAATCGTGTGGAGAGCAGTACTTTGATCTGAGCTCTGCTAAGGCCTAGACTACAGATATACTTCTACCTCTGGATCATCCTGGGAAAGAACGTAAGTTTCATACTGTATCTCAAGGACAAAAAAAAAGAAAAGGATTGCCTTTTTAGCACAGGGTGTAGTGAGAGTAGTCAACATCAAGTCTTCACTCAGGAATGCTCTGACAATATCTACCTCCTTGTGGCTGTATGGTGACAAAAATGTCATTAACTACAGCCATATCACAAAGAGATGAATTCTGTTATGATACCAGAACACAATCCGGCTTATAGTAGTAGTTTTCAGTTTAAGATTGTAAACAGCTAGCTATAGGTGTCCAGAGAACTATCTAAGCTTCTGAAAAAATAATGGCAGCTGAGGGTCAGTGGAGCCTAGAAACTAGTTCAGCTTACCAAGGCTGATTTTCTGTTGCCCAGACATAGACTTCCAGTTTCATTTCAGATGCCCTGGGTAGCTGAGATGTCTGCTTCACAGGTGTGACACAGGACTTAAGACCTGCGCCTTTCTGAAACACAGTGGGTAACCAGATGAGGACATCTTGTATTGTATCAGACATCCACCCAGGCTGGTTGCTTCAATAACTCTTTCAATATCATTCCCTGTATTGACCACATCTTTCTTGACTACACTGGGGACTTAAACACTCAGTTCATCCACAGACACTGCTTTTGGTGTCTTCATCTTGAGCTGAATTATATTCAATATATCAACAGTACTAGGTCCAAATTCCAACCAGAAATCAAAGCTTTAGGGGAAGAAGATAATACGATTACATATAAGCAACCATATGGTCTATTCTCCCACGTGTCAGGTGATAGGACGAAGGGGAATGGGCTAAAGTTGCGCCAGGGGAGGTTTAGGTTAGATATTAGGAAAAATTTCTTTACTGAAAGGGTTGTTAGACATTGGAACAGGCTGCCCAGGGAAGTGGTTGAGTCACCATCCCTGGAGGTCTTCAAAAGACGTTTAGATGTTGAGCTTAGAGATATGGTTTAGTGGAGGACTTGTTAGTGTTAGGTCATAGGTTGGACTAGGTGATCTTGAAGGTCTCTTCCAACCTAAAGGATTCTGTGATTCTGTGATTCTGTGATTCTGTGATATTATCAGCATTAAGTACTTTTTTCTGAATTTCCAAAAAAGTTTAAAATATAACTTTCATCAAACACAAATATTAATGTACTTAACATACTGTGGAGCTTATGGCACAGGATTGGGTGACAGCAGTAACAAAATTGGGACATAGAAGGATCATGAAACAGTTTGCTCTGGTTTGTCTATTGTTACTGGAAATATATCAACGGCCTAGAAAAGAAATGAGGAACAATTATTTGTAATAGGAAGAAATGTTAATTACATGTATCAAGAAGTCTGCTTTGCCAAGAAATTACTGCTGACTAGAGTGGATGCTAAAGTGCTGTGCCAGGCATAATATAACATTTCTTAGAAATGAGGTAATTAGCACACTTTGTGGCACTGATAAAATCAGTATTCTCACTAACACATCAGCAGAAATCACTGGCCATAGAGATGGGAAGCAAAAGGGTTAAGAATTTGCTAGGCTGTTTGTACTTGTCATATTAAGTGTACATTTTCCAGATGTTCTTTTGGTTATTGTGTCACATTTCACTATTCTGGGCATGTGGTGTTCTTTTAGGAGTCTTATCATAACCAGCATAATGAAAACAAATGAATGCATTGGTGCTTAACTTATTTGGATAGATAAATTATAAAACAAAACCTCCTAAGCCATCAGTGCAGTGACTGCAATGCTTGCCTTGTGGACTCATCATGACCAAACCTAAGCTTTCTTTTGTGTTCTCCCATAGCTCCTTGATAAGGTAGTCCCTTTATATGGTCATTTAAGCATCGTTATAATTGAAAATGCAGTTGAAAATTCCAGTGTATACCAATATTAAAAAAGGCAAAATTTTGCATAGCAAATGTAGAGGTTCATGCTTCACTTCTGGACTCAAGCATCCTTTTTAGAACTATGAATTATCCTGAAGCCAAAAAAAAAAAAGAAAAAGAAAATTGGGATAGGCATTCAACATCTGTCAACTGCAAACCAGGTTCTGATTGTAGTGCCGTGTCATTATCAACTATTAATATTTCTTTTTTTTTTTTATAGAAAGAAATGTAGGAACTTGGCACCAGTTTTGCATTATAGCTGTGTATGTTCTGCAGTATTTTTTTCTGACCTTTAGAGGGTTCATCTTTCTTCATGTGAGACTTCTGTGTGTAAAAGAACCTTCTAGGTGATGTTTGACCTGAATACCCCCAAATGAACTTTGCTTAAGGAAATTAAATTTAAACCTGAAAAAGTTTCTAAATATTTACTTTGAAGGCAATATGGTCTAATGACCAGGTCACTGTACTGGAAGCAGAAAATGTAACATCAATTTCTGGATCAGTTACTGACCTTCTTTGTGACTCCAGGCAATGTAGTTTACTTCTTGCAACTTCGAGCAGGAGTCTAAATCTGTGACTCTAAATGCCCTTCTGTCTTTTTTTCTGTCTCATTTATTTGTACCAAACAGATAACCTTTTAAGGCCTGGGGTAAATATAGCATGTGTGAATGTTGAGATTTTTAACTGATTTTTTGTTGTGATAGAAGTCTGCTTAGATCGCTGCCTTTCTCACAAAATTTTTTTATGTTACTAACTTGCTCAGCATTATAAAGAAGACATTCTGACACAAGCTTCCTGCAGACTACCATCTAAGGAAGTGGAGGAAGAGTTTCTCAAAACATGAAAGATGAAGTGGTGAGTTATCAAAAGGCTAATAGCTAATAAACTAAACATTTCAATGCAGTAAAAATTCCCAGAAAAGCAGCAGAAAACTTGAGCACGAATTTCATCTCTTCATAAGGATGAACAAATCAGCTTTAAAATAAAAAAGGTAAGCAGAAGGGGGGTTTTGTTTGTTTGTTTTGTTTTTGTTTTTGTTTTTCTGTTTGTTTGGTGGGTTCTTTTATATGTATATACACATATATATACACTGTTATATATGTTATATATGTTATATATATGTTATATATGTATATACTATATGTATATATATACAGAGGTATGAGAAGCACTTATTAGTCTAGAAAAATGAAATGGCTTAAGGTAGTTATCAGACTGTTACAAATATTTTAGGAAAACAGAACTCCTAGAGAGAATGAGCCTTTTGAAAGATATCAGTTTCCTATGAAAACTCAAAGAGAGGATGAAACTTTTGAATCATTTACAACAGATTTGAGACTGTTCAGTTAAACATGTAATTTTGAGGTTTTATGGAATCCATAATTCATGACTAAATTGCAATAAGAATCAGAGGCCCAAAACGGAGAATGACATTGCTAGGAGAATGTGACTTTAACTTAAATGAAAACAACTAAAATATGCCAAACTTAAGCTAACAGACATTAGTTTGCAGAATAGTTTCCATGCTCTTCCTCTAGATCCTCTGGTACCTTCTTCCAAGATCTTTAGAGACTTCTGGGAAGTCTCCTAGGAACATTGGAGTGACTGATGTTGCTGGGAAACGGTAGCTACTCCAGACTTTCTTCTACCAACTCGAGCAGTTTCTAAATACCTCTCGGCTATTTCTGGTCAAAAGATGCCTACATCTTTTATATTCAACTGCTTCCTGATTCAGGAGTGTCAAGCAGCCATTCAACTAGTGCTAGGAGGAGACCCGTGTAACTGTCAGGCCCTCAGAGCAGCTCCCAGAACAGTAATTTGTGCAGATGATTGAACAGAAGGAAGTTAGTAACTGAAAACAATGTGGCACTGGTAACAACCATTGCCTCAGCACTGTCTAGACAAGCTGCCTCTGGCACAGCAGAGGCTTTAAGCCAGATAGAGCTCTGGAGAGAGGACACAGCTGTACATGTCCCAGGCTGCAGGCTGGCACTGTGGGACACTGTGTCATTGCCTGCAGGAGCTGTGTGGGGGTTGATGAGTCAGATCTCCACATTAAGGAGATGTGTGGCAAAGAAAGCAGACTACACAGCATCTGAGAAGATGTAAATGAGTTCAATGTTTTTCTTCACAGAGACCTGACAAAGATGAGAGCCTGAACCCCAATTGTCCAGGAGTGGCAGCCCTATTACATTTGACTGAGTTGGATATGGAGGAAGTGGATAAAGTTGGAAGAAAGATAGACAGGCCGGAGGAATGGGCCAACAGAAACTCAGAAAGGACAAATGCCAAATCCTGCAGTTGGGAAGAATCCCTTGATACAATCTGGGCCTACCTGTATACTGTCAGGGAACAGCTTTGTGGAAAAGGACGTGGGGGGGTTGGTAGAAACAATGAACATGAGCCAGCAGTGTGCCCTGGCATCAAAAGCCAACACCTTCCTGAGCTGTATTAACAGGAACGATTATTTGCTTTCATGTGGCAGTTTTTAGACAGCATCCAGAACAGTGCAGTGCATCCAGTTTCCCCCTACACAACCCATCCAGTACAAGAAAGACACCCATAAACTAGAGTGACTTCAGCAGAGGGCCACTGAAATGACTGGGGCTGGAACATTTGCCCTGAGAAGAGGCTAAGAGTAGGCCTTGTTCAGCCTTGGGGAGAGATGGCTTTGGGGGAGACTTCATATCAATCTGGCAAAGCTACAAAGAGGTAACTGAACAAATGGAGACAGGCTTTTTACAGTGCAGAGCAGGAGAATAAGAGAAAATGGATATAAATTGAAATGAGTTCAATCTGGACGTATGAAAAAGCTTTTCCCCCAGATGGACAGTCCAACAGAGGAACAGGTTGGCCAGGGAATTTAGGCAATTTTCATCCTTGGCTACTTTTAAGACCCAGCTGGGCAAAGCCCTGAGCAACCTGATCTGAGCTTAGAACTAACCCTGCTTTGAGCATAAGGTTAGACTAGATAACCTCTTTGAGATTCTTTCCTTAAACTTTTGCACAAACTTAGAAAAAAATTCACAACAAAGAAATATACTTTTCAGCATGTTACAAAGACAAAGTAGACTGGCAATCAGTGTCAAATGATAGCTTCTCAAAAGATTCTCCTTCTTCAAGATGTGTAAGCATCAGTCAAGAACTTGGCTTTTTTTTTCAATAACTGCAGGACTGATGAGATCCAGATCCTTCCTTCTTCATCTTCCATGCCCACAGAGCTGCTCTCACAACCCTAGTACAATGGCATCTTTCAATTTCTGAGCTGCTTTTAAATGCAGTCTTCCAGCAGAGGACCAAGCTCACCATCAGAAAGGAAGGGAAAGCAGGTCCCTAGCTGTATTCTACCCTTTAAGAAAAACATTCATTGCTATTGAGCTGTTACTGACACTCACCATTAGTGTTTGTTTTGCTAAGAGAAGGTCAGAGATACTGACTTTGCCTGACTTTGAACTTCATCTCAACCCTATGATATATGACACTAGAACCGAGGGGAAAGAACCCTCTATCTACATAATGCTTCTTCCCATTTTAGGAAGAACTTGGTAACTCTCTTTGTACTTAGATCAAGCTACTCTGATTCCTCATATGATTTCATGTTTCGGTTCCCAAAAGATCTGAGATTTTTGAAGGTTCCCAAAGGTTTCAGTGCTGTGCTTTAGACTATGTAAAATTATTTGTTCACACTGTGGAATAGTTTTGTTTTGTCCATAAGCAAAGTAGTCAAATGACATAAAAAACAATTCATTTGGTCAATTCTAAATTTAAAACACCAGTCCCATTTGCTAGTTGCAATGAGAAAATATAGACTACTTAGCCAGCTACAATTGTATTATGTGAGGTTGCCATGTAAAATGCTTTCACAGTATTGAAGAAAAAGTAACTGCAGGTTTCATATGATTTCAGTGACTGTAATTTAGCCTGCTGTGCATGCAACAGCGATGATGAGAAATGTGAACACATGTTTTACAGAATACCCTGACGGTACTGTGGTAAAGAACAGATTCATGGAAATTGGGTAATTTTTCTTCATTCTGAAAGTGGGACTGACTCATTTCCAAGGAAGGATTAATAGTCAGAAAGGTTTAAAATTTTTTGTCCTCTCATGAGGAGATATTGTCTCTGCATAAGTTATTCTTGCGTAAGGATGAAAAAAGCAATCACAAGCCTTTTGGATGAGGAACCCCCCTTGGTAGATGCTTGTAACCATCTACAGCTTGTGCTCTATGTACTTTTCCCCCTTCCCTTCATCTGCTTCCCTACAATTCAACAGTCATTGTGAAGTTAAAAGATAATATTCAGCAAGGCATCAGTTTTACGTCAGAAGAAACATGAGTCCTATATTCTCCTTTTCCTTCTTATGGTTATATCTTGTCTTCTGTTAAGAAATGTTGTTACAGGCATTTTAAGTAAGTCCAACCCTAGTGGCATGGAAATAAAGAGAAGTCCGTTAGCATCAGACTTTTGATATTGGTTACCTTTGGAATTTTTGCCTTACATGAATTCATTCTTGTATATTGACATTTTTCATGCAGAAACCCCAATTGCTTTGGGTCCTGGGTAAATCAACTTTCTTCATTTGTTTCATATTTTCTATATAAGCTGAAACATGCAGCCAATGGACCAAATGTGGTTCACAAAGTGTTTTCTTAAACAATACATAAACGTCCTTACTTTCAATAAAAAGGTGGAAAGTACACCATATGGAAAGCAAACATGTAATGCTGCTTTTGAACTAAGAGTCCTTTCATATTAAAGACCTTTCACATCTGTTTCTATGTTTCTTATTCAAACTGATAGAAGAAGTGAGGCTCAGTCTCATGATCAGCTTGGAGAATTGCAATGAGCCAGCTCTGCTTTACACAAGGCATGTGAGACTCACTGGCTTGTAGAAAGTTTGCAACATCTTGAAGTGAACATTCATTAAGACAGAAGGATAAATGGCACTTTTCGGTAGTCAGTGAATCACTAGCTCAGAGGACTGGGGAAAGCATACCTTATGAGGCAGTCATGATAGGTAAAATGCACTTCTTACTGCTGAACAGAAATGGTGGCAATGGATTTATTAAGGCTGATCCCTAATTACAGACTTGGATTTGGGCAAAGGTGTATTTTTTATTGTTCATTTGCTATGACTAATTTTGTAGGACTTATTCCTTGGGGCTAAAAGATTTAAAGAGAGATGTATTTCAATCATTTATATCACCTAGATCAAAAATAGTCACTGGAAAGGTAACTCTTACTACTTCATTTTGAGATCTCTCCTGTCATCAGTAGTCTTCCCCTAAACACATCTGCATTCAATTTGGAAAAAAAATGGCAAGGACTAAAGGAGACACCTTCAACTCATGTCAATCTTCTATGTGCTGTTAGATTATTTACACTTTTATGAATACAGGCAATACAATGGCCTCTTTGACCTCAAGCAAAGATCTCTAACAAAGATCTCTGGTAATACAACTAGACAAAATATTTTAAAAAAGGGGAATGGTGGTGTTGAGTTTGTTTTTACAGTGGGTTTGCCAAGTGATGCAAATGCAAATTGGAATTCCACATTCTGTATTAACAAGAGACAGAACACAATATTATTCTTTGATGCCCTTCTGAATGTTTTTTTTTTTTTTTTCATGTTGTGTATACAACAATGCTGATCTTTTGGTAAGAAAATGACATTCCTTTCTTGATCAAAGTTCAAGTTCTTAAAATATAATCAATTCAGATGTTAAAATCCTTTAATTTAGTAAAACAAAGCCATTGTTTTATCAAACTGTGAGATTATGTTAATGAGAGTGATTTCACAAAATTACACTAAGCACTCACATAAATGACTAAGTTCAGCTACAGTAAGGGTAGGCACAACTCTTATGAAATCAGTTAAGTTCTACTGATTACACCAGGGCTTCATTTGGCCTCTGTGTTTGCATGGCTCCTGTCTGTGTTCTTTTAATTAATTTGCTAATAACCTTTTTATACTGCTTAATGACCCTAATCTGGGATAATTATTGAGCTGTGTATAGAATAGCTGGTTTTAGCACTGAAAAACTGCTATTCTTATTTCAGTCATCCTCCTGTTGGGATTTTGGCCCCTGAAATCAGGCACTTCTACTGACTGAGAAACCCTAGGCTTTCAAAAGTCAAAACAGCATGTGTTAAAGAAAACAGTGATGTAAAGAAACATGGAAGGGCACATCTAGCCTACCTAAGGCTGAAAGTGCAGACATATATTGGCATATTAAGTAACCGAAGTAGTTAACAGCTTCCATTTGTACATGGTGCTAAACCTTGAATTTCCTTGATTACAACAATCAAAACCCTTTAATGAGCTACTGCTGTACAATTCTTATGTCTTACATTACATCTTTTATCTTCTGAAAAATATTAGAGCAAGAATTTCCTGAATCTAGGAAAAAGAAAAAAAAAACTGATAAATTGCTAATGCAGAATGTAAAGTATCAGTGATGCTGTGACCTGCTGAGAGATACTGCTCTTTCATCTTGTACTCATGAAAAAAGCTAAAGCCATAGGAACTATTCATGATCCCTGTACTGACGCAGCTCCAAAGCTAACTAAAATTTTAACTTACTTTGTACCTGTGTAATGTATGAATACTGTGTAATCTATGAATATTTGTGTAAAACAAATATTATTGGCTTCTCATCTGCTTTTACCCTCAGGAAATGTTTAAGACTGGGAAGGAACACTGATGTTAAGATGATGATTTATCCCAACATGTGTTAAGAACTGCAACCTCTATTTCAACAGAAGTTTTCAGGAGGGAGAGCCTCAGATCAGAAAATTTCATCTTAAAAATGTTTTACATCTTGGAACAACATTACCTGTTCTTCAAAAAGTACAAACGTGATGGATCACAATCTGCAGCAATACACTAGATCTAAACACAGGCACTTTATTCAAGGAAAGTTCATTCTACATGTCAACTGCGAGGAACTTTCTGTAATACAGCACATATTGCAAATGGAACTGTGTACCCTAATAGTACAAAACAGTTCTGGCTCACAGGAGTGACAGAAACTTTTCAGAGGAACAGGGATAATGCATCTTTTTCAGTCTTAAAAAGCCATCTCAATAGGTGTGTTCCAAATATTTTAACCCTTCAGACAAATTATTTTGTTTGCAGTTTCAATTAACTGGCAATAAAAATTCTCTACATCAATTGGTTCACACTGAAAATTAGTGAGACTAAAACTCTTAAGTCAGATACTTAAGTCAGATAAATCATGGCAGCTAGATCTGTCAGAAAGCCAGCTATTGGTTGACAGTTGCTTGCAGGTACAAACTCCAGACACAAATAGGAAGATGAGCACTTTATTTTCATTAGAATGCTAGCCTCAAACACAAACCTGATAATCCAATCAGTTATGAACTGATTTGCAGCTCTTTGTGCTAAAGCTCTTTGTGCCCCTGCCAGCACAAAATACTTTTAACACAAAAGAAAAAAAAAAGTAAAAAAAAAAAAAGGATTAAAACCAGATATTTCCTGTCAATGAGCAGAAGAAATATAAGAAGAATGAATAGAAGCATCCAAGTTAGAATACAGCCAAAACATTCAGGAAAATACCCCTACTTTTCTGCAGATCTCAGTGTGATCTTTAATAACTGTACTCAGTGTCAACGTCTACAGAAAAATCTGATCCTCCAAAGTGATGCTGGGTCAGTGATTCGTTATAGACTTACGTGAACAAATACAACCAGCTAAATTGCCATTTTGTGTACTAGTTAATCTACTTTGAACCTTTTTTTCATGTCTGTGCACTTTCTCCAGCAGTGAAAAAGCACTATGCCAATGACCATGCAGGTTCCTATAGTTATTTAAAATTCTAGGGTTACAAGTTGCTGAGCAACCTATTTTAGAGTCAAGGTCCTTATTTCTCAATGAATAGGCACAGCATCGGTAGATTGTGCTGTGTCAGCTCAAAGATGTACATTTAAGGAAGTCTTAGGATGGGTGATGTCACTGCTCATGGGAATGATTAAGCTCTGACTGCTGTGTTTATAATCAGCGTACTATGCCATCAGGGAATTGTGGTGCCATAAGAATAACGACATAGAAAATGAGATTGGGTATTTTTCTTGCAAACTTTTCCATTCCAAAACATTATTTGAAATAATGTTCATATTTTGAAAAAAACATTTCTAAATTTTCAGCATGATTCTGAAAGCTATAGAAATAAATATGCTGCCGTATAAGTGCAGAACAGGATGAACTAGCAGCTAGCAAAAGCTGTAATAAGAATGCAAAAACAAGATTTTGCATTTTGTTTCTTTGCAGTTTTAGTGTTCTCCATTAAAAAAATAATCTGTACAAATGTACAAACACAAACTGCTCCAGTATGTGCTGTAACATCCTAGCTTCCCAGATATTAAAAAGATCCAATTTTCACAGAATAGTCTTCAATCAACTCAAATATTGAGAATGGAAACATGGTATTCGAACCCACTTACAAACGGTGTCTTCCTGGTATAGGCCTCAATCTTTATCTGTCAGGATCTGACCTTGCCATCCACATGCACTGTGGAACAGATCATAAGCCAGGGTAAATTACCAGTTCTAAAAGATTTTCCAGATAAAATGCTACTGCTGTCCCCAGCCATTCTCACAAGACAACTGAAATTGGTTACTATCTCAGTGTCATCAGTAGTAGCAGAATTTTGCTCTAGAAACAGAGAAGTGTCTATGTTGGTGATGTAGTCTTGGATACATTGAAGACAAAGGATATCTGTTGTTAAAAGTGACCATAGTTTCATTCCAGATATTTACAGTAAATCTAGATATAGTATAGGGCACAAAAGACAGTTAATTCTTTTGCTCATTCTCAAATTAGTTTAATTTCTCTTTCTCAAACCTTTTAAAGAACCTTATCAGGCCTGACAAAACAGAAGCAACAGTCACTGCAAGATTCCTGTAACAAAAGATTTGTTACTTAAATCTCTCCGAAGGTTTAATGCAATGCAGTAAGTGCTGGTGCACAGAATGGTGTGTTTGTTCATAAAGTAAATGTACGCAACTGTCCAGAAATCCTTGCCAGTTTTAAATATTGCCAAGAGAGATGCACTTCAACAGATCATCATTTATATTAGCAGCTAGACAAATGAAAGCAGTATGACGCATGAAATGGCTTAAGAAAAAGCACCAACCTTTTAACTGGAAATACCACTTGTCAGTTCATCCTAAAATGTTTTTAAATACGTAATTTAAAATAATAAAAGGACATTAACAAGCTGAAAAAGAGATAAATATCCTTTATGTCACAGCAAATTTTGCACTGAAAATTATTTCTTCTGTTCTTTCCTGTTTTCATCTGTCTTTGAACTGGATGAAACTTGAGTCCTTAACCAAGCTTATCAGTTTACCTTATTGGAGTTCAGTGCTGTTGCTCTCACACCTAGGTTAACATCTGTAAGGAAAAGGTCTTTTTGCTCTTGTTTTGACACTTAATTGAAACTTTGCTGCTTCAAAAGCTGAAAAATACTTGAGAAGATAGTTCAAACACACTCTGTAATGAGCTTAACACATGCATTTACTAGAATCTGGAAAAACAGTTATCCCAAACTAATACCAGCACTCAGGGCCATATTCAGATGTAAGTTACAGCTGCATAAGTAGCATCAAAAAACAAACAAACAAACAAACAAAAAGAATGGTACTACATTATCATTATCAAGGGACAACTGGAAGGAGGGTTAGTATGTCCAGATTCCATCTGTAAGGAGAAACTGTGTGGCAAAAGTAAAGCAAAGTGAAGATTTCCAAAGCTGGGTATTACTGTGACATAAATGACATTTAATTTTATTTTATACTACTAAAGTTCCTTATTTTAAATGATCTACTGAAAACCAGGCCATTATTATGGAAACAAGCATTTCCCATCAATATCTGTGCATGTTTAACTAGTCTGGTTTTTCAATTGTGTATTTACTATAGAAAGCTCTTTAAGAAATTGCCACATCCTAATGAAGTAATGTCAGCTTTGTAAAAAATAAACTACTGATTGCCTCTACCACTGTCAGTGTTTGCATCTCAAGTGACTTTTGTCACCGTTCTGCTACTTAGTACGTACAGGTAGTAGGCAATAATAATCAAAGCTCTGAAAAGCCACAATTTCACAATCACTAACCTTCAGGACATACATCCTTAAACTAAGATTGTATTTATTAAATGGTTCATGCATCTTATGAGTGAACTTGGGTCCTATTTCAAATGAATGTTTCTGTAATTTTGTTTTCAAGTATGGTTTCCATAAAAGTTTGCTGTTTACACTGATTTTCAGTGAAGATGTTCTAACATTATCTTATCCTGAAATTAATTGTAAGGAAAATGTAGACTTTCTGAAACCTTTTGAACAACACCTAAGACAAGGTTCACAAATCCCTAGGATTTATTTTGCTAGTGTTCGTTTCTTAATATTTCTCTTTAAAGGAAAATCTACATACATGGGATATAAAGGTTTAAGTCCTTTAAAATTAAGGACAAAACAAAACAAAACAAAATACATGGAAGAACAGAAAACTGATCATATTTGTAATGAATTATATCTATGTAGCAAAAATATTCAGCTTTTACAGCATCATAGGAGATATTATGGTAAAAATTATAACATTCCCAACTTTTAAGGTATAGCTTTACTGCAAAAGACAGTAGGAGATCCTACATTTATTAAATATCTGTGACTTCTGAAGTAAACATATTGCTTTTTAAAGCAAGAAATATTGTTTTGAAATGGTACTCTAGATACTCAGCTTGGACTCTTCGATTAATACTATTTTTTCTTCTAGCGTCATCACTGGTAATGAGACTTGTTATGTGAAATTAAGTGATCAAATGCACTTTTGTACCACTGAAGTTTTGTTGTAGGAAAGCAAGAAATAAATCCTAGATTTTCTTTTAAAAATGCCCAAACTGCTGCTTATTATAATGACACAAAATAGGATCCTCAAGATCTCAAATTTGGGAAGGAAAAGATAGAACCGAATGTGCAGCTCCATCTTTCGTATTTTCTGAAGAAAATAAAATAAAATATAGCAAAGCGTTATTTATGTCAATAAACCAAGTAGCAATGATTCAAAATGCAAACACGGGAATCAGACCTGTGGCTAAGGCACCATTTTTAAACTCAAAGAAAGATATTATTTTAATTGTAACTTAATTACTTTTTTGCTATTTGTCATCTTCACTGGATGCAGTGTTTTCCAGATGACTGGTCCAAAAACATGGAGTGAAACACTGCCAAGGAGTAACCTTATCATCACTGTCTTTTACAAACCTCACTAAATGCTGTCAGGAGAACAAAACACATTTCTCTCACCTTGAAAACATAGTGCTCTAAATATTGTTTTACCATGAGGGAAGGATAAAATGAGAAAGAACATCATATATCATGTCAACATGGGGTAGTTACAGGACCAAATTTCAGTGTTTACTTTATATATCTATACTGAGAGCCTATAAGGAGATTCACCCTCTGGTGAGGCTCTTTACCCTGGCTTCCTTGTTTGTCAATGGAGAAACAACAGCTTTTCAGAAGAGCATTCTAGTACATCGCCACTAATTTTAGAGCAAACCTTTGTAAAATTCACTCATTTCCTCAGTCTCCTGAGTCTCCCAGTGCATTCAGTAAGAAAAGGTAGATTTTTCAAGCTGGATCAAACAGGCCTTGTATCAGCAGTCATGTTCCCTCCTTCTCCTGATCTTAGGTAAGGGTGAGACTCAGAAGCCCCCAACCCTCCATTTCCTTTGTGTCTTTTTTTCCACAAGACCCCCAGGCAAGCCATCTGGAAGCGTCTTGCAGAACACTGTGCTCAAGTCCCCAGCGTGGGTGACTCAGGAGCTAGGCCTTGGTGTGAACTGTGTCATATACTCACACTCCTTCTGGTCACAACCCCAGATGAAGACAACCTGGGAAAATGAATAGAGCTGAATCCTATGAAGACCTCTTTGCATTGGTAAATTTCTTCCTAGTCTGCTACTTTGCTTTTCTGCACTTTTGTAATTATACATTAATACAAAACAAGGTTATTCAAAAACAGTTCTTACTGCGGTCTTACTTGAGCATTTATTTTAACCAATGCTGGACAAGATAAGCTATTTGCATATACAAACAAAATTTATCTTCTAACTCTGTTCTTTTGTATTTCATAAGTGTACTGAAAGGATCTTACACTTTCTTTGCATGAAAACTTAGGCATAAGTGTTCTGGTACCTCACATTACATATTAAAGTGTTGCTGTTATTTAATATCTCTTTGGCACCTAATGTTAAATAAGAAAAAAAATAATCAAGCTAGGCCAGGGTAAGAAGTGTGAATTAGTATAAGAATTTGGTAGCATATTTTTTCGCCCTCTGAGTCATGTTGTAGAAATATTATTTCAATATGAAAGACATACAGTTCTTTAATAATTTTTTTGCCCTCACTGTTCATAGACAGGATCATTAGTTAAACCCTGAGTGCTAGAAGTGTGAAAAGCCTCCTGTACTACACACTAAGTTATGTGGAAGCCAATGACACAGAGCTCAAATGGCAGATTCTATCTTCTCTGTCATTCTTGAGAGCACTTTGGAGAGCTGTATCCACAGAATGCTTGGATGTTTTGGCCATCTGGTGGCAATCTTACGGAATTATAGGCTAAGGAGTGAAATGGAGGAAGTGAAATGGGCCCAAATATTTTATCATTTAAATAACCAACATTCCTGAAAAAAATCCTTGCTTTAAAAAGAAAAAAAAAAATCTGTTGCAAAAAAGTTCTGTTGCAAACTGCATACTAGCACAGGCTGGAGAGTTAGTTTCATCCAAGGTTGTCATCTACTGCCAAACAAGAAAGGCAGCTGAAAATATTTGGATATATTTCTGGATCTTCAAAGGTAGAATTTGGGTTTTAGTCTGTATTTAAATGAACTAGACTTGTGGATAAAGAAGGTAATGGAATCACATATCTATTCCAAGATGTCTTAAGGTCTGACTGATTTCCAGATAGCTAGCTAAGGGATCATGCAACATTTTCTCTTCACTTATAATTTTCCCCTCTCTCTTCTAAAAAGTCCATTCAATTATTTAAAAAAAAAAAATAGTAAGGAAAGAGGAAGTTGTAATATTTTGAGTTTTATTTGGAAGTTTGGTAATAAGATCAGCTCTAGGGTATCCCAGGCTTATGTATGTTTGCTTTGGCTCCATACTGGCAGGGGCACAGGCATTTTCATCATACACTACACTAGCCACTCCAGAAACATATTAAAATATTTGTTTAGAGTCCAGAGTAGCCATTGTTGTACAGTGTGATCTACTGAGGGATTTGCCAGCTGCTACAGAATTAACCTAGGACCTGCCACCAGGCCTGATCTCTAAATCAACCTCTTTGAAAGTTCCTTGCAGACCTCTAAGAAATTTCTGACTTTATAAAGCTAAAAAAATCTTATCCTTTGCTTCGATGTGTGCCTTGTCTTTCTTTTTCCATTCTAGGTCCTTATACCACCATCTCTCACATCATACTTTTACCTTAACGTCACAGACAGAGCACGTATGCCATGTGGCACAGTCTTCTGAAGTGAAAACTAATGCAGGTGCTCTAACCATGCAGATACTTGCATGGTTACACCTTCATTTATTTACCAGCAATGTAATGACCAAATGTAAGATTTATTTTTGTAGATTACCCCATACTGAGGCACTCTCTTTGAGGGACTTTAACTCTTCTCTACTAGTCTGCACTGGGGGTCAGTCTAAATAATTCTGCCAAATCATGTATCACAGTTAGTCCATCCATAGTCAATCCCAAATCTGAGCATCATGTTTGCTGCCTGGAATAAGGGTTTCTGCATGCTCACTGGCAGCCCCACAGTAGTAAGGACTGGAACTAGTGGGGAACTGGTGTCTCTCCATTTAGCAAGGCCCTAGCTGGGGCACATTTTCTTTCTCCAGTTTTACTGAAGACCCACAGCAACAGCTATCCTATCTCCCCTCTAAAATCCCATACACACCCTATGCTCACAAGCACTTCTGTCTCTGTGACAGAAACTTTTCTCATGCACACAATGTCCTCCATCTCTGATTCACCACTGCACAGGATGTCCCCCATACTGATTTTCCATCTTGTAGGTTCTCATTCTTCTCTTTGAGCACACAAAGAGTGCTTTTAGCAAAGAAGATCTCTGGAGTGCAGCTTTAGCTGTGAGCGCAATATGGGGGAGATTTAGAAGCTGACATAAAATCTGATCCAGCAATGTGCTCTGTGCTCTTAGATCCAAAGGACCCTGTTGGATCAGGTTCTTTGAATGGTAACTCAGTATTCAAACTGAAAAGGAATTTAATATTTAGCTCTTCTAGACACTTTTGAAACTCCCAGTCTTAAAGCCAGGCTAGTTACTAAAAATGTATGTTTTTTAAAAAGTTTGTAGAGTAGTTGTTTGTATAAACTGTAGTAAACAAGCCCATTACAATTCACTGAAGTACATCTTGAAGCTAACTTTGTAAGGTGTCTTTCACCGTTCATGCTTTTCTCTCTACAAATTTTCTGTGCTGTTTCAAAATGAGAGCACATATTGGATATTTTCTCTGTAACATTTGGCTGTCTGTCAGAGTGAGAGCAATGTTAGGTGTAAATCACAAGAGCACTTGTTCCAATTTAAATATTATTTTTGTACTGGGTCTTAGACTATTCCCTCATATATCAGCTGTTCCCATGCAGATCAGCACAAGAACATCTGTTTAAAAACAATCTGTTTATTTTATTACATCTCCCAAAGTTGTGCTTATGAAAGCATACAACAATACTGGGAAAGGGAGAAGACTTCTTATTTCTTTGAGTTCACATATATGACTTCTTATTTTGATGGAACAAAGTCTGCCTAATCAACACACACTGCCATTTTGTTGAACAAAAACAAAGCAAAGGAAAGAGAATCTAAGGATGAGAACATACCATTTCTTAATATTACCAGGCCCAGGAACAATGGTCAGCTAACTGAACGCTCCATTTAGTACTTTCATACTTTGCAATTATTTTTTATATAATGAAGCAGGTAGGTTTTATTTCCTTCTTGCTTTTTGTTTTGTTTTTGTTTGGTTGGTTGGTTTGGTTTGGTTTTGGGGGGGCTCTTTTTTGTTGTTGTTTTTTAAGTAGTGACATTTAGATTTTATTTGAATGGCTAAATAAAAGCCAATAAAAATTCAACTTAGGATGTCTGTAAAAAACATTGGCTTCAGTGTTCTACTTGTTGATGATATGTTCACAATTTAGTAACTGATATATTGTATGAGTAGTCAGTTCTGAAATGTGATAGATACCATTTGGTAACTAATTATTGCTGCTCTATATAAAAATTTTAAATATGCATGAATCTTCTTGTGTGATAATTTCAAAATGCTGTATTCAATTAGTCATTCAGTAGCCCTGAGAATTAACTGCGTAAATCTCTTTTCACCTTTCAGGAAGGAGAAGTATAGGTATGTTAGAACCTAAATACCAGACCTGCAATGCCCTCCACATGTAAGACTGTTCAGGTCTCTATTACACAGAAAACAAGACTTCTTGTTGTTCAGCAACTGAAACCTGAACAGTAACAGCTCATGTTGTTTTCTGTGGCCAGAATTTAGATCTCTGATTTCTTGGTCAAAAAAAAACATTGCATCAAATCAAGTATCACCCATTGCATGGGTCTATAAAGTATTTCCAAAAGGCTCAGGCTGAGTCAATAGAGCAGGGAATGTTAGACAGTTTTGCTGTTTCTTCTGTGTCTACAATGATAAAAATAGATTACAGAAATATGCCTGCTGTAACAGAGCCTAATTTTCTTTTTAGGAAATGCTTTGGAAGAAAACAAATTTGCTTATGATATAAGAGCAAGCATCACGGAATCACAGCATCACAGAATGGCTGAGGTTGACAGGGACCTCTGGAGGTCATCTGGTCCAACCCCCTGCTCAAGCAGGGACACCTCGAGCTGCTTACCCAGGACCATGTCCAGAAGACTTCTGAAGATCTCCAAGGAGGGAGACTCCACAACTTCTCTGGGCAACCTGTGCCAGTGCTCTGTCTCCCACACAGTAAAGAAGTGTTTCCTGATGTTCAGACAGAACGTCTTGTGTTCTGGTTTGTGCCCATTGCCTGTTGTCCCAGCACTGGGCACTACTGAAAAGAGCCTGGCTCCATCTTCTTTGCACCCTTCCTTCAGGTATTTATACACATTGGTAAGATCCCCCCTGGGCATCCTCTTCTCCAGCCTGAACAGTCCCAGCTCTCTCAGCCTTTCTTCATAGGAGAGGTGCCCCGGTCCCCTTGTTTTCTGTATATATTCATTTGCTATTCCAATCACATTCCTATTTCCTCACAGTGTAACTGGTATTACTGTGGCCAAAGCAGACAGCATAGATTTCACATCAGAGGATCTCAAGCTATGGTACACACTTACCACAAAGGAAGCACAAATCATTTCAAAGCCCAAGGCATGTGCTGCTGCAGCAGGATCTTTATTTCTGTGTAAGGTCTCAGGTGTGCTAAGTTGCTTACACTTGCTGCCGTATGTGCTGGCGACTCTTCCTGCTCTCCAGGGCCTTCAGGAAGCCATCAGTTGCTAGACTTACAGTTTTGGCTTGGGACCAGAGAAGATGACCAGCCAGGGTTGAGTAAGGAAACAGGAGGCAGGGGGTTAGTGGATTGGCCAGTCTGTAGACTCAGGGGTCTGGTCTGATGAGGAGAAAGGAATAGGAGTTTTGAGTGAGAATAAGGGCATGGAACAGATTTTTTTCTCACTTTCAGGTCACTTAAATGCCTTTCTTAATAGTCTTCTTGTAATACAATTGTAGTTCTACAATGGAAAAAAAATAACAACAGATGGATGCCCAAGGACTCAGAAAGACCAGATCATTTTGTTAATAATCTAAAAAACATGAATGCCATATCAGTCCAAAATAAACTATTTCTATTGAAAATGTATTTTCAGAACACATCTTTTGGTTAAAGTTTATAAAAATACACATCACCCCCCTTTGTGGAAGAAATGTTTTTCAAGAAGGAATCCTCCCTAAACAAACAAGGGTTGTTTGAGACAGTTCCTGCAACTCAAGGCCATACTTTATGTGCCAGTTTTGGGGATGTGGAGCTAAGTGGATTGTTTTGGAAGACACCTGCAAACTCAGCAGAAAAAGTGACGAGAGTTTTTACTGGTACTGCACAGACTGCTGGTGAGGCCACTGGATGCCACAGGTTTAATCCTTGCTTAGTTTAAGCAGGACAATTTATGTAAAAAAGTGTTGCATATCCATATATGTACGCTCTACCTATGTCATCATTTTTCCTCTTCTTTTTTTGGTAAAACATTGCAGTGTGGTAGCATAGGGACCAAGTACAGAATAACAATAACAGAAACATAGCAGTCATACATGGAAAATATCTAAGTCATCCAGAAAATATAAAGATAAGAACAAAGAGAAGTGAAGCATCACTGGAATTTACAAAGAAAAAAAAAAAAAAAAAGAAAGAAAAAAAAAGGAAAATTATTTTTCCTGGTCTCAGGCTTATTGAAATTTAGAAGCCAACACTGAGTGTGTCTATAGACAGGAATCGACACAATATTATTGCAGAGAAATGGCTCTATGAGCTGTAATAATGTAGGAGACTTTAGTAATAATATATGAGACTTTATTTTCCCACGTATAGACTGGAAAACAAATGCTGTTACCAATGACAAGACCTTGAAACTATGATAGCTTACACATAATTGCTGAGACAACTAAGAAGCATGTTACAAACCTAGCCTGATGACATTCAGGTAGTATAGTGGAACAAGAAAATAACCTTGTAAAGTGTTCATTGACTCTTTCAGCTTAAAATAAATTAAACAATAAACAAAAAAATCCCAAATATTCTCTCATTCAATGGCACAAATCTCATAAACAAAGGGAAATTCTATTTAATTAAATGATCTACATTGAACTTGAGACTTGTGTATAAGAGGAAAGCTTTAAGACAAGGTTCATAAACCATCTAGAACATGCTTCCATTTCAAATAAATAAATAAATAAATAAATACAAGGAAACACTTTAGACCTAGCTGGATGAATAAACAAAAGGGATATGAGGAGTAAGTAGAGAGTTGCAAGGAATGGAAACAAAGGACTGATCAGCCAAGGAATCATCTCTTAGAGGTCAAGAAGTCTAGGGATAAAATGAGAATAGCCAAAAGTCAAGCTGAGCTAGACCTTTCTTTTCCTAAATAGGAAAGAAAGACACTTTGGAAATATAAATATAACTGTAAACATATATATATATATAACATATATAAATAAAAACAGATTTTTTCTGAAAACGGTCAGGGCTAAGACTATAGATATGGCTCCCATACTAAATGTCTCAGCTTTCAATAAGAACAGTTATTTCAATATTGAATGGGAAAGGCAAAGTGAAGAAAAGAAATTAAGATACAAAAATTATCAGAATGGAACTTGACTTAGAGCTCAAACATTTTGATGCAGTCAAGATCAGATAATTAGATAATCATCTATTCCAAAATTTTGAGATAATTAGCAGGCAGGGTAGGAATTTCAAGAGAATCTGACAGCAGATGAAAGTGTAAGATTGGAGAATAGAAAATGTTGCACCTATATGAAAGGTAGGAAAAAAGGAAGTTATTCAGACCACTACAGATAGTTCAGACCTTAATGTTTTGTAAGGAATTAAACAATTCATTTATAGAAAAGCAAAAATACAATAAAATAATGCACTCAAGTGGAAAAATAAAATTGAGCTTATGAAAGTTATGCTTTGATAGACCATCTTGTTATCTTTCTGTGCTGATGTAAACTGTGTTCTTAATGAAACAAATATCGCAGCTTCAACCATGCTTGCATGAAGCATATGATGTAATGTCCTATGGGAAATAATGAGCTAAAATGAAATTGCTGAATAATGGTAGTAGATAAGGATTTTGGCTAAAGGGAAGACCAAGGATAGCAAATATCTACTGAAAATAGAGAGTGGAGATATCTAATAGTAATGAAAATTCCTATATTAGACAATACAGAATGCATATAGATTTTCCCAAAGATTGCTGTTGGGACAGGACTGATTCATTCATGCTTTTGACAGAAAAAAAAAAAATAAATGTGCGTGCTAAAGCAATGTTGTTGCTGATGAAAAGTTGCATGACTCTGAGAATAGAAGAAAATGGAAATGCAATTCAATAGTCCAAAATGAGTGTATTTTGGAAGTGTGTTACTTCCAGTAATAAGTTATTGAAAACAATACCACAGAGGAACTCCTCTCAGACATGCCCATGAAAAATACGTAGGAAATAAAGTAGTCAACAGACAGCAAGGAAATATTGTTATATACAATGCTCTTTTATGGAATGCCACAAACAAGTCTGGCCATCTACATCAACATCAGAAGAAATCAGAAAATCAGAAGAAATACGAGAAACTGATAAGACAGAAAGCTTATACTGAGAAAAGATAATCAAATCATTTGTCTTGGTTGTGTTTAGCAAAATCATTGGCAGAAAGTTCACATAGAAGAGATCATAATTATGGAAGCATACAAAAATTTGTGATCCATCCAACATGTGACTCTCCCCTCTTTACTCACAGAAGGTTCTGGATTAGCCATTTGGTGCAAACACAGTTTACAGGATCCAAAATGACATAGCCCTTACTTATTCTAAAAAGAAATTATATAAGTGAGTATTACAAACTATTGTCAGGACACCATACACAAAATCTGCAAACTTCTGACCCCAAAGTGTTGAGCTGTTGAGGGAGAATGATATACACTAAACTAAATGTATGTCCACTTCTAGCCAAAGAAAGAGGGTGGAAAAAGCTTCTCAGTAGACGTTGTGGCTTTTTTGAAGACTTCTAATAGCTAATTTTATAGCTATTTAGACATATCTTAGTAATTCTTACCATACATCTTGAAAAAAAGAGATTAAAAATAAGTTAAAATGAAGTAATAATCCCTGTAAGTTATTGATAATCATCTGGCAGTGAAAGAAACTTTATGTAAATAAGCATGATGTTAAAGATGTTTACAGCCTGTCCTCTGAGTAGCAGGAAGTACACAAACTACATAATCATAAGCCAGAAATAATGGAGAAAGTACAGATGAGAGGACAAGAATTCCCATAGCTGCTCCCTTCCAATCTGTCTTGTGTGACAAAAGCTATCCAGGCTTCCATTGACTTTTCTGATAATTATTCACCTGAGAAGGCAGCAAAGTATGGAGAGCCATCAGGCTAGAGCTATATATTCCTATAATACTTTTAGCCATCCCTCAAGGATCAAACTCTAAATCTGTATTTGAGTGGGTCTTAAACCTAAAGTGATGTTTGAAAACTCAGAGACAAATTCTGCTACCTCTTAATGACTACTTTATATGAAGTTGTGCAAAGGTGCAGGGATGCAAAATGAGAATTCTCATTTTATCATGCCCTTAACCCTTAAATTCATGCTAACAGCCATTGAAACTAAGAGTGTCACATAGCTAAATGGGTTTTACCCAGAGAAATTCAGGGTAACTGCAGTGGAAGTGAACCCTCCAAAGCCTCATCTGTATTTTCTTTATGCTCCCATTCCTGCATAAGAGCATCGTTGTTTAAATATTTAGTATACAGCAATGATAAATCTGCTTGTGTAAGAATGTTGCCAGTAATTAGTATAAAACACTATTAATTATAAATACTGTTAATCAAATTACTTGTGAATACAATTGCCATAAATGTGTAGCTTACAATTTAAAATTCTGCCTGCTGCTGTACTAGGCTTTCTCTCATTATTCTCTGCATCAAACTGTACTTTTGCCACTGCAGTAGTACCAAGCAGTGTGCAGACCAATCTTGCAGTCTTATTGGAGTTTTATCTGTTTCTGCTTCCCCCAACATTTCTGACTGACTTCAGATTAAAGATTCCTATTAAAGTTTGTCTGGCTGGTTTTCGTAGCAGCAACCTTACCTTTTATATGATACATGTTCTTCTTAGGTTCTTCCATGCTTATTTTACAGTTTTGTTTTGTTTTGTTTTGTTTTTTCTTGCTTCCTACTCTATGCAACATTTGCTGGCAGCTTTTGTAGTAGCTAACTAGAGACAGACAGTTGTACTCAGGCAAAATAACAAATGACTTGGACTTTCACCCCAAGGCTGTAGTAGAGGGAATTTGAGCTGGATTTTTTCTAGGGTAGAAAGAGATGGAACAAGTCTTTCTGTTTATATTTTTAAATGTCTGCTACATTAGGACTGTAGGAAAAAATAGAACGAGTTTGTAGCAACAGTAGTGTTGCACAGATTTTAGCCACCTTTTGCCTGACAAGTTCGAAGGATAGCTGTATCAGCATACTTATTTAAACTCTATTAGAGATATTCACTTGGAAATAAAGCCCTTTAAAAAAATAATAATAATAATACAAAGCAAACAAACAAACAGAAAACCACAGTGACAATGAACAAGCAAACAAAGAAAATGGAGAATTCTGCAACCCTTGATGTATTCAGATGGTGTTTTAGAAGATATGTTTTAATGAAACACAGTTTATGGGAGAACACAGGATATCTATAGAGAACTTTGTGTTTTGTAATGTACAGAAGGTGACATTATATAAGGTGACATTACATAATATATCAAAAGGTTCATTTTGGAGTTATGGTTTATGTTTCTATGCAAGAGAGAGGTGAGTTAAAACACAGGTGCTCAGTGTTTTCTCCTTCATACTCCTCTTTCTCCTCCTCACAGGCACTTTTAAATAATTCTCTGTCATTCTCTCTGGGGTGAACAAATGAGTTCAATGTTCCACAGTCAAACATTTTAACATACAAGCTTGGTAATACTTGTTTCATGTTTCAGCTGCCATTCTACTCTGGACTTCTACCAGTGACTCATCAAGAGTAAAGAAGAGAAAGTTACATGTTCGTACTTATTCTGAATAAAAGCATTTGAAAATTGACTTACATTTGCCTCTTGCCAATAGGATTGGTAAGGAAAGGATTGGGAGGGTGGGATTGTTCTCTATTAGACAGACTGACAGATTCCTTTGAGAGAAGTTGTTCCATAACTGTCTAAATTGCAGGCCATTTTTTCCCTAGCTCCTGGAATGAAATATACACTCAGAAACAGCCATAGTAATCTTCTCAGGGAAAGATCTTGACAAGTAGCTATATCCTCCCTTCCTCTTCGCTTTTCTTCTCAAGGTTTCTGTGGAAAAGAAACAATGGCATGTGAGCAGGAAAGGAGCCACAGGAAACTCTAGTGAAAACAACTTGGGCATTGTGACTATGATGTGGTGACAGGATGGATTTATCCTGATGTATTGTATGAACGTTAGATCAAGAAAGTCAGACATATCATGTTATCCCATCTTGTCTTCCATTTTAGTTAGCATTATAAGGAATGCTTCTTGATTAGACTCCAAATGTGTAATACCTAGAACTCCTTAATGCTGTTCTTTATGGTACCAAATTTAACTAAACCTCAGAAAGTTGTGGTAGATGAGTTTTTTCTTTTGAAATCTGAAACAATTTGAAAACCCTGGTTCCACAGAATTGAATCAGAGTATTTCCACTGACTTTGCAATGAACAATTTTTTCTACCACACCATGATAAAGTCTTCATGTTATTGATCATGAACTCTTAACGATCCATCATCAATGAACTCTCAGTGATTGGTCATCCACTGTTATATGCAGGCAAGTGTTTTAAAAAAGCAGTAACCTATTTCTGAAAATTAACTCAATACAGTCTTTAAATATCTAACATTTCCTTGTTAACTTTGCTGGCAGTCCTATGTAAATGTTTTGTAAGAACAGAAACAATTCTGATGTACTGATTATATTCAACATTCCTCAATACAACTCAGCCAAAATAATAAAATTCTTCCCTTATGTTTGATGGGGGGAGCTGTTTCTTTGTGTTTTTCTATTGTTGTTGTTTTAATGTGTGATATAGTTGATTGTATGGTACTTGATTTATATAAGATAGTAATCACAATAAACTGACTGGAAGAATATACCATAAGCTATGATGATGTTCAACTTCAAATAATCGAGATACAGGTCTGTTCCTGATTGTTTTAGGGAACCAGGGAGCAACCATATCCAAGATATTTGCATTTTTTCATCTTTTATAACCAGAAAGCTTTGCTTGCTTGGCTTTTGTTG
>VXAA01002585.1:195592-205960 GCA_013399115.1 Anseranas semipalmata
AAAAGTGGGAATCAAAGGGAAAAAAAAAAAAAAAAAAAAAAAAAAAAAAAAAAAAAAAAAAAAAAGAATACATTATTAAGTATTGAGGTATCATTTCCAAAGCAGATCTGTGTGAAAATCAAAAGGAATAACAGGAACAATTTTTTTTTTACTTCATAGAAATATGAAAATACAGAACAGAGATGCTTCTGAAAACAATTAGAAGATTCTGCTTCTGCTCTTGTTTAAAAGCTTAGATAAACTCCAAGAGCAAATAGTTTTCATGTGGATTTCCTTCCTTCTGCTGTGCATGCTTAGCATGAAGTGTTTGCTCTGATTAGCCAAGGTTTAATCTGTTCCTGGATGGCATAAACCAGTCACTGGAGCAGTTGGATAAGTTCCATATCCAATACCTTTTTGGCACCTTATACATTACATTTATATAGAATATAGGCACCAAAGTCTAAGAGAACGATCCAGAAAGCCAGTACTACAGTGGTAATCTGTGTACATATCTCACATCAACTCCCACTTAAATCTCAAGTGCTAAGGCAACCAAGGGTTCTGTGCACTCACAGAAAGGAACTAGGCACTGCCATCCATCCATGCTTTTGTTTGGTGTAAAGACACACTGGTAAAACAGTAGAGGTGGGACTCATCTAACTTTATGTGTGTCTACATATGAACAGGATCTACATCTGAACAGGAGATGAATTAGGCTTCTAAATCATTAACTAACATCAGTATTTCTCATTAAATAGTAGTCTAGAGACTATTGTGAAGATAGTCTAGCAAGAGTTATGAGGCCAAAGGGATCTCTGGGATGAGCTGTATTTTGGTTATTGCATTCAGGTGCAAGAAGAGAGGAGAGTTCTTATACAAAGCTATTTCCACCTGAATTACTGTTTGTTGTTTTTTTTTTTTGTTGTTGTTGTTTGTTTGTTTTTAATCTAGCAATGTAAAGACATGAACAATCCTGACATAAGTGGTTGGAGTGGGTACAATAAGGAAATTTAACTATACTCATCCACAGTTAGGCAGCTTATCCTCTCAGAGTTCAAGTTCTTTTACAGATATATGGAGATGCGTGTTTATCCCATAGCAGGTAAGCACTTAATAGCAATTAAGATAAGTAGAATGAACTGTGCAGGTGAAACAGGTCACCTGTTTTCTGTCTCTTTCCTCTTTCTCTCCCTAGAATAGAAAGAAAAACTAGATAACTTTACTAGACTAGGCACAACTTCTAGATTGCCAGCATTAGATCCCCCTTTAAAATCAAGGCTCTACTTTGCATTTTGTGATTATTAAATGTTTAGTAACAGCCATAATGTTCAGATACTGTCCCTTCAACCTTGTGAAGAGAGACATTTTTATTGGCTGCTCCAAATCCCATTGGCTTGTTTTTGTTACACTGTGGGCTGGTGAATTATCTCACATCATCTTCTGTCACCTCAGGTATATATACTTCAGTATTGTTGCTTTCCAGATTTAGCCTTCTTGTTGAGTGTCTGTTTTGAATTAATTTTCCCCAGATGTATTTGCAGTTTTCCAAGTTGACTCTCATTTTGTTATTCTCGGCCCGTGTTTCTATTTTTTCTAGGACCCTCTATTATTTCCCTGTCCTGACTGATGTTGGAACAACCTCCAATTTAATATCATCTGTGAATTTCATTAGCATGCTTGTGTTTCAATTCCAGATCATTTATGTGGATTTTAAGGAGGACAACACCTTAAACAGAGCCCTGTGGCACCCTTATAGTCAGCTCATACAGCTCAATATGTTGCTGTTTATTATTATCTTTTATTTGTGTTCTATCTGCCAATTTTCAGTTGATGTGATGGAGCTCAGATCCAAGCCAATTTGAACTCATTTGAAGAGCAAGATTTCATCAGACATTATATTAAATGCTATACCAAAACCCAGATGATATTCTCTTTCCTCTCTCAATTGCTTTTGTAACTGTTCCACAAAAAATAATCAATGTTTGTACTGTACAGTTTTCACTTCATAAATCCACACTGCTAATAGGTCATGGGTCTGTAATCTTCTTGTCTGCCTTATGCCAGTTCAGGATCAAGCTTTGTATAAAACTATATATAACTTGGGATCTGGCTGCAGGTAACTGGTAAGATTTCCCAGGAACTGAAGGAAGTGCTTGGATTGATTGCAGTGATCTTCATGGGGGGAGCAGTGTTTTGTTATGAGAGCTCTCTCTAGTGGTCCCAGTTACTTCACACACCGTGTGGCTCAAATGCTACAATCTAGAAAGGCTCACTGTCATACACCTTCCTTCTGTGAATCTTTGGAGGCATAAAACCTTTTAGTTGCAGCATCAAATTATATTAGAATCATACTGGGAGGAAAAAAAAAATGGCAGACTCCTGAAAAGGGGTAATGAATGTTAAGGTTATAGAGGAAGCCTTTCAAAAGCAATTAGCATAGGAGTTTTACTGCCTTCAGTGCTGGAACAGACTTAAGCCAACACATAATATTTAAAAATGTTATAGAGTTGAAGAGCAGAACATACATCCAAATCAAATTCCCCATACATTATAGAACAATAGGTACTTTCTAGGGTTGATATATTTTTATGGAGGTAGCGTTTTAAGAGCCTCTTAAAAAAGCATAAATTTTAAATGGATAGTCCATACATTTATGATATTTAAAGCAAGGACAGCTTACCAAAACAAATATTTATTGCTTTCCCAGATTCCACTCCTGTAGTAAGAATAGTGTCAGAGCTCAGACCAGCATATTCAGAAGTTCAAGAGAAGACCCCATGAATTATACTACTCACTGGCAATAATCACTGATAAATAGATGTACATATGAGGTTCAGATGTACAGATGATAGAATATGTAATAAAGTATGTAAAAGCTTTAAAATAACGTTAGGGTAAGTGCATGTTTTTGTGTTGCATAGCAACTTCCAGGAAAAAAGGAAAACAAACAAAAAAAAGGAAACCATTTAAAAATTGATATTTTTTCTCCTATGAATGATTACTTAAATCGTAGCGTGGAATGTCCCTGAAGCTGTGGAGCTTAACAAAATATAGGTGAAGGCACTATGACAAAAATGAGATGTAAATAATTAGGGAACAGTTTTGAGAAGACCACTTATTTTCACCATAATTAAATTCTTTGAAAAGCATTTTTTTACAGAGTTCCAGGATCCTGTAGTATCTTCAAGAAACTGAAGCCTGATCTGGGTCCTTTTGGTGTCAAAGGAAAATTCAGTAGAAATGGGACTCCTTAGGAAGCAGATGTGCTTACATTCCACTGTCAAAATAGGAGCTAAGCATCTGCTCAAAGTTAATCACACACTTAAACACTGTCCAGGACTAAGGTCATGGTTGCCAAGACCTGATCTTGCAGTACATATAAATCCAACTGATTAATGGTTTGGTGTGCCTGCTGGATAAAACAGATCTAATAGGAAATGCAGGGTTTGAAGCTTTACGATTCATTTTTGTGCCACTTAAACATAAAATAATAATAATAATAAAAAATCTATCTGTCTATTGTGAGAGGATTTCAGTTGAGTTAATACAAATACTAATATAAATTAGTTTATACTCTCATTTATTTCAGGTTGGAAACTAAAAAATAATTCTAAAGTAAACAAGATACCACAAAAACTGTTGTGTAACAAATAGACATAGAGGCAAACAGCAACTAGAGTCTGTCAAGGAAATTGAAGTTTCTTTTGACAAGTACACGTGGTTTCTTATAAACATAGTACAACAGAGATAAAACTCAGCAAAAGGCAATAAATATTCTCCAAATATAGAGAAGACGTAATGAAAACAACGAAAATAAAAAGGCTGGGGCCAGAAGAACATTCAGTAATATATGATCAACCAGAAACTTTAGTTACTGGAAAACAGATTATCTCTCCTTTTTCAAGAAAAAATTGTATAAACTGTAAGTTTGATATAAATTAAAGAAAGGGATGTAAAGAGGGAATTATGGGAAGCAAAGGGAATAAGGATGTAATGGAGGTCATGGAAGGAGGATGTGGAGGTGGAAAGCAGGGTGGAGAAAGCCAAGCCAGCTGTTCTGTATGATGACTATGTGCTGAAGGCGTACCACTTGTGACACAAGAAGAAAAAGCGTTGTCGAAGCCTACAGTAAGAAAGGCGCAGCCCAAACTTGTCTCAGGAAGTACTGAGGCTGGGGAGGCTCCTTCTCCAGCTTCAGTCACTATTAAGGTCATGCACAGTGCTATGAAAGATGATAAGATCACCAAGATGATAAACTGGCAGCTTCCCACAATGGTTTTCTTTAAGTGTAAGACAGACCAAACAATTCTACAGGTTTAGATGATAAATCACCACTTTTACAAATAACCCACTGATGTAACATCTTTGATAGTAAACTAATGTGCTTTCAAGTAAGCTAAGCCACAAGCCACCAATTAGTATCAGAAAATGGACACTATTCATGAACATTATGTTTCAAACAAGACACATTCCAGCATTTGCAATTTTTTTTTCAAAACCCTACAATTACATACACATTAGTCCATGAGAATTTGGGGTTTCAGTTTATTTTAGATATAGTTTACCCACCTCAAGGATGTAGGACATGTTATAAAACAGGCTATGATAGCTTAATGGTTCAGATTGCTAGTCAAAAGAACTCCAAAATATTGTTATTATTATCTCATTTTGTAAGTCAGTCTCATGATATCTGGCGTACAGTATATTCAAAGGTTAAAGCTGTCATGTTTGATGTGTCAGTTCCTTGTGTAAGCAATTTCCAGTTGCGTGGTTAGGAAAAACAAGAAAGCAAGATCTGATCCCACAGCTTTCACCTAAGTGAAAAAGACTATATTTCATCTAAGTTGCTCTTGCTGGTGACCTGAAAGAGATCCCAGAGCTCTGGGGCTTGAAACAAGATGCTTTCAGGGTCTATGGTAGCAACATATGTTTCTGTCAGGATATTCTTGCAGCAATTGAATCTGGCTCAAGGCAGGCCTTAAACTATTGGGACACAATTCACTAGCATCCCTTTCAGCAGGCACCTGTCTGAAAGTCTCTCTGAAAATGTCTGATTTATGGCAACTGCACTCAGTGCAAAATCATTCTACTTTACTTGGTGTATCTTTGGGCATTTTTACATACATTATTTTCACTTCTATCTAGCTCTTCCTACTTAGAATAGTTTATTTGCCCACGTTTTATTTGAGTTGGTTTCTCTGGGCATTGGGCCCAGTTTTTGTTTAACTTTGCTCTGTACAAACAGCCCAGATGTTCTTTCCCAAAAAAAAAGGGGGGGGGGATGGGGGAAAGGTTTACACATCCACTTTAAAAAATGATCATGTTGTAAAGCAACAGAAGGAATGAATTGTAAACCCACTGAATGCATTGGTATGGTTTAGAACAAAACTGAGTTCCATTACTGTTTGGGACATCATTTTATAACAAGGCTAACAGAAATGCTGACTAGGTGGAAGAGGGAACACAAGGACCATTGATACATAAGATGAGTTTTACATTGGAACATTAACTTAAAATGATTTTTAAACAAAAGTTTAAAAGTTTTTAGTAAAGATGGATCTAACTGAACTACAGAGTCAGTCATACTTCTGTCTTTCCCCTAAAAAAGTAAGGACTGTGGAACCGTGGAAAACAGCAGACCCAACAGCTTTTACTGGAGCTAGGGTAAAAATCTCAACCAGATCTACAGCTTTAAGAAGAGGAACAGTACAAGTCTGTATAGCAACAAGTAAGCAGCTGTCAACAGAGCTGTTTCAAAAGAGATGTCGGGAAATATGGAATAGCAAAACAGGGACTGTACCCAAAAGGGAGGGGCAAAGTAACAAAAGTCAAAGAAACTACTGACCCCACTAAATTATTATCAGAGTGGTTACTCATGTATTTATCTAGTGCCACAAGTGATATCATAAGCTGACATTACCACTAGGTTACCACTTTCCCAGTGAATAGTAGAAGAAAAAGTTTGAAAACATCTTTTATCAAAGCCTAGCTATAGCACTTACAGTTTTTTGAAGCCAAATTCTCAATCCTGAGACAGAAGCCAAGATTTACCCATAACGTAGGGAAATTGCAAGATACTGTAAAGGAATAGGACATTCTAAGAAAGTAAGCGAGAATATCAGGCATACAGGGCTGTTATAGTCATTGTGGCATAGAATAGTTCCCAGGCTTCTAATTAGTCGAGACTCCATGTGCTCTCCTTTGCACATATTGAAAATGAGGTCCTCACAGCATCTTATCCAGCAATGCAGGGTGAAAAAAACTTCTCTCCCTAAGCAAATAAAAAAAATCCTAAGAGGTGCTGAATACTAGAAATGCTTTAAATCTTCAAGGGAATATACTACCCTAGTTTACAGATAGTTATTCCAGATGTTGAGCTCATGTAATACCAGGTTATAAAAAATTACTACTACCAGTGCACATAGAACTTGGGATTCCTTCTGATTTTGTTAGAAACTTTGTGATTACATATATGATTTTGCTCCTTGGTTAAAGAACACCATATAGTCACACTCTGTGTTTGCCTGTAACTGACTGATGCCAAAACCCCACCACCCTTAACATTAAACAGGAATCCTTACAATGTCGTTCATGCACAAAAAAAAATATTTCATCCACAAAACTGTAAAACGTTTAATTATTCAAATGTATATCTGTACAGCAGAAATGTATTTTATAATTTAAAGTATTATCTAGTAATAAAGTTCAGAGAGAGATTAAAAATATTCTTCTGCATTGGACAAAACATTGGAACCCTTCCCTTCCCACAGAGACCCAGAAGACCCTGCCAAAGCCTCCCTCTCTCATGGGAATCACAATATTTTCTCATTGTTTTCCCTTAGAAGAAATCTGGGATCTTCTGAAACAATTTCTCCTCTGCCAGTTTCCACACTTAGCTGTAATATACATTCTTCCTAAAAAAATAAGAAAGAGATTAAAATTCAAGAGAAAATGGAGACTGACATTAGTAGTAGTATCACATAGACTTGTGCAACAATAATGCATAGAACAAGTTAGATCAAACCCTTGGGAAAAAAAAAAATCTATTAATAAATAAGCAATCCACGTTGTCTCTCAGTCTAGTCTGGAGCAAGTTCATATTTTCACTTTTCTAAAGCCAATGTTAACAGCAACTGCTGTTAAGATCAGTGATAAAAAAATAAAATAAAATGCAGCTGAATCTCTATAGTTGCAGTTAACAGTTTCATCTTTGGAGGAGTCTATCACTTTTTTTCTCTCTTAATAAAATCAAAGAATTGTTGTAAAGACAATCATTCTACTAGGCTAATTCTTGAAAAGCAAACTCCAGATGTGAACATGTTTTCACCACTAACTTCCTGGTCAAGTTCTGCTGATTTTGTCCTGGTTTGATTTATATTACCCAGAAAATAACAGTAGCCCATGTGTATCAGTTTCCTATGTGTCATAACAAGTAATACATATTTTCCCACACTGATTGTCCTCTAATTTGCCAGCATAAGAGGATGAAGACTCCTTATTCTTCACCACTGATATTAATTTGATTTTCATTCTCTTTCGCTTTAATTCCTAAAGCTGATCAAAAGGCTGTCACTCACTAGGTACACGAGGTGCTTAAAACTATGTCATCTGTACCTGTGGCTCACAAGTAGCACTGTGGAAACTTGACAGTCAGATAATTCACCTTCAGTTTTATTATGGCCTATGGAATCACGTCTGTGCTGTCCGTTAGGGTGGTGGTCTCAAACACAAAGAAACAAGATCTACTTCTTTTCCCAAACGTGTCCTTCCAGAGGCACCTGAAATTCAGAATAGGAATTTTGTCTGCAAGGCTGGCAGCCTGCCTGGGATGGAAGGGAGCACTCTCCTGAGCAGCCGGGGTACATCCAACATGTTTCATACTTCATTTAAACTTACGTACTTAAAATCAGCCTCATAAAAAGAATTGAAGCACATGATTATTGTCTCTCATGGGACTCCAGATCAGATTTGCAAGCTTTAGAAGCAAATGATAGTGTATTATTTCCAGGAACACCAGCCTAAATTCATACCTGAAAATCTACTGTGCTTATTTTGCTTTTTCAGCAGTAATAAAGGTCCTTAATGCTCATTTGTACACAATTCTGATGAGAGTACAAGAGCCAGATTATGCTCTGCAGCTGACCCTCCTTTTGCTTGGCTTTAGAGCTGAACACTTCTTTTGGGAGACTGGAGCAACAGGAGGGTTTTTTATTTTTGTAAAGTCTAAGGCCAGGTCATGCAGTCTGACAACTTGCATATCAGAACACATTAAATATCACCCTATGACCCTTCTAGTGAATTCAGTGTGTTGGTTTAGATGAAAGCCCCTTAGATCTCAAGAGATTTATGCATCAGAAATGGTAGAAACCAAAAGGCTTCACAGAATCATAGAATCACAGAATGGTTGACATTGGAAGGGACCTGTGGAGGTCATCTGGTCCAACAACCCCCCCTCTTAAACAGGGCCACCTAGAGCCGGTTGCCCAAGACCATGCCCAGCCAGCATTTGAATATCTCCAAGGAGGGATACTCCACAACATCTCTGGGGTTTCACTGGCTAAAGACTCCTGAAACATCAAGGAAGTGGTTAGAAGAACTTGTAAGGTGCCAGTTTCTTCTTTAGCTGGAGAACACACAAAAAAAGTTTCATATCTTGTTGTCATTCTGACAGCAAAAAGAATTCTCTTCCACACCTCAAATCTAGTAATTTGTTGTACCTTGAGTATAAGACATAGCCAGGTATTTAATAAAGAGCATTACCTTCATGGCAGAACATGGACCATCTGTCTGTCTGCTGAGTCAGGCAATGAGAAGGACTGAAAGAACAAGGTTAACTCCCTTCTCTTTCACCTTCCCAAAACAAAGAAGGGAGAGTGATTCTTTTTTAAGCCTAGACTACCTGGCATGTGATATTTTCAGGTGAAATATTATTTCAGGTTACTGCTCTAACTCAGACCTGCAGGCAGCAGTATATTTAAGAGAACGTAGAGCTTGCCGAGTATGAAGGAATAAAACCAAACAAGATTTGCAACTTATCAGATTTCAGTAACAGAAAGGACCACTGCAAGTATACCATGCAAGCCACATGGCATTTGCACTGTAGAACTCTCATAAGAAGTTAGAGCTAGTCGTTTCATTTGATTACACTTCATAAGTTTTTACACATTTTCTAAATGACCTTTGCTCTTAGAAAATGGCATCAAATGTCAGGTTGTCTGATTTATCTTCAGTCATACAATTTTATTTCTATCTTTGTCAGCAAGATGGTAAATTTCTTCCTATACATTTTTTCTTCCATGTTTAAATCATCTTCATAAAATGACCTGGTGACCTCTCAAATTTCTTCCTGATGAATAGACTGAACTCCTTATATCCTAGGTTTGTTTTCCAGAGCCTGGAGGGTCATTATTTTGGATCTTCTCTGAACTCTTTCAAGTAGTTCTGTCCCCTTTCTCACACAGCTGAGATCAGAACTGGATAGGACTTTCTTGCATTTTAAGCATAACATAGCCTTCTCCTTTCATCCTTCTAATGGTTCCCTATTAATTCAGTATAACACAAGCCTTAAATCACACAGTTCAATAGCAAATGCATTGGAAAAATCCCAATAGCTTATATCAATAGTCACTTTCATCAATTAGACTATGTCAAAGCCCTGCCTGTAATCTGTTGAGAAAAAAACAAAAACAACAACAACAACAAAAACAAACAAACAAAAACAAAAACAGGCAGCTTTAACAAGGCTTGCTCTTCAAAAACTTCTGTTGGTTGGCATAAATTATATTTTCAGATTCTAATCCTCTGTAGATAGAGGACTGAATATATTACCTCATTGTTCTACCCACTGTCTGCACAAGGTTAGTATGTCTGTAATATCTCAAGTCATTTTGGTCATTTTCTGATATTTAAATCATGTTGGCAGTCTTTTGATCCTTTCCCAGGTTTCTAACATTAATTTTAAAATAATAAATGATTCAGAATGTTTCTTAGCTAGGCCTCTTCAGGCCTCTCATCTGAAAATACTTAGCTTTAACCAGTGCCCTTACGTCCTCCTTTGTGCTAAACTTGCTAAACTTTCTTCTTGTACTATGTCTGACTGGGATGGAGTTAATTTTCTTCATGCAGTTCATACAGTGCTGTTTTTTACCCTTCTTTTACCCTTTAGATTCTCTCCCCCATTGCTCTGGGGGGAGTGAGCGAGCAGCTGTATGGGGCCAAGCTGCCTACCAGGGTTACCCTACAACACTTCCTATATTATATTTCAGCACTTTTACCTTTGCAGTAATTTATATTTAAATTTCTGTGTAAACATTTATAGAATATTTATAGTTACAATCTGTCTTGTATTAGACCTTGGTCATGTTGTTTTTGTTGTGTTCCCCCCCC
>VXAA01002585.1:237366-255913 GCA_013399115.1 Anseranas semipalmata
TTGGTAGTTGATGTGGGGGGGGGGGGGGGGGGCTTATCTTTTAATCTAGTTTTTCTTTTTGAAATACACTATAAAAGCTTCAAAATGAAGTTAGGGAGCTCTGGTGAAAAGCAGCAAAGATATTATTCTGTTGTTTCTGCATGGGCATCAGCAATGTTAATAAAGCAAATATTTTATACTTTTAGGCAAATTGCAGCAGATATAACGCTTGTCTTACTCCTAGAGATAAAATTTAGAGCAAAAAGGAACTTAGAACAAATGACTATCCTTAACCAACTCTGTATCACATAAAAGGTAAATAAAATATTTTTGCATTGCAGGAACTGTATCTGTAAATAAGAGAATGAGCCGGGCACGAGGGAAAAGCTAAAAATAGGGAAAGGGGAATTAAGCTCTGGTGACCTTCATCAGACAAATAGTTCCATGAAGAGCTAGTTTTCTCAAGTACTAAGGCTGACATAGTTTACTCTAAAGGTCTGGAAGCCTCTGAAGCCAAAAGGTGCAAAGTGACAACTAACTATGCCACTCTTCATCTTTGATGTACCTGGCTTGGTCTGCAGCACATGAGGAGCTGGACTTAGATCTGCAGACTACTGTGGCTCAGCAGTGTTGTTTCTTTTTCCTGGAAAAATCACATGAAAACTAATCTTGAAGCCAACAATCTCTCTGCTAACAGAATGAACTCCAAAGCAGGACTTGCATATGTGCACTGGATTGTGAGGTTATTAAAATGGAAAACAGCAGCTTTGCTTTCAAGAATCACTCATTTTTATGGCTCTATCTATATATCCCTACTTTTATGGATATCCTGTTTTTAAATGTTCATTTTCTCCACTAAGTTCATGCTAGAATTTCTTCCAAAATTTTAAAAATAACTTTAGCTTCAGTGGGGTTGTCAGAGGAAATTATTTGGTAAAGCATCTTATGTTTCTGTTTTATACATTAAAAATTTGTAATTTGATGCTAAATTCTTCTTGTGGTACATGGGTTTCATTTTTACTGAAAATACTTTTTATTTTTTAATTCAATCTATTTTTCATATATTTATACCAAGCTTTTGCCATCAAAAGAAAGGTGCCATTCAGGGGAGAAAGACAGGGTAGGGGGAAAAAGACAACAGTTTATAAAGTTTGTATATATTATCCACAGTTTTAAACCAAGGGGCCATCTGCACCATCCAAACCACTTTTCTTTGAATGAGATATGATATTTTGGTAAGTTTGTATTTGTTTGGCACCATAGTCCATGACTATTATCCATTAGCAGCATGCATTATTTTTCTCAGGAGTAACAGTATTGGTACTTGTTTACGATAACCATGTTTTCTAAGTTTAATGTGTCCCACTTGGCTATTTGTACCTTCATTCACCATGACTCTAGAAGAATATTAATGTCAAAGCCTACTTAATCTATTTAACTACAAGCAGTCACGTAACTTTCATATTCGTGGAATGGCTATTATTATTTTAACAATGTCAGCATTCTGTGTATTTTAGTCTGGCAGCAAAAGTCACAGGACTGTGCTATCACCTTGCTGTATACAGATGTTGAGAAAAGTATTAAAAGAAAGATTTGAATACTCGATGTGGAGAAAAATCTATTGTGGTCTTCTTTCTTGGAAGCGACATTGACAGAGGAGGTAATTTACCCATAAAACATAGGAAATGATGGTGCTAGCTAGTAGAACTTGAAACATCCACGTATAGCCTGTTGGAGAACCAACTATACCACATCAATTTAGACAACTCCTTTAGGTGTGATTCAGATAACATGGATTTGGGTAACAAAGGTCCCTGTATGATCAATAGAGAGAGGCAGGAACAATTGAGAACGTCTTGGCAGTCTACTTTCAGGTGGAAGGAGCATTTCTTTCTCCCTCCCTCTTTTTCCTCACACACACACTTTGGCAACTTTCTATAGAGTTGTGACAATTATACCACCACGAAGGAAGAATCTACAATAAAAAACATGCTATAGCAATTTTCCATGCACATTTGCTTTATATGACCACTGACTTCTTCACTATTTTGTCTATTATGTCAGACCTTAAAAACATGTGAACTCAGAAAAAGACATATTGGGTCACACCACCAGTTCATCTTCTCCATTATCTTATCTCCATCAATGGTCAGGAAAGGGAGTAAAACAGATTGTGAACATGATGTGTGCTCTGCTTATTGGCAGGTAGTTTCCAAAAATCAATGGATTGAGGATTTGCATGTCTGATGACTGACTTGCATATTTACTAAAGGTTTAATGGCCTCTGATGGACCCATCACTCAGGAATTTGCCTAGTCCCTTTTGGAAGGGATACTTGAGCACTACAGCAATTTGTTCCACAATTTTTATTTAGTGTGAATATACAGTTTAATTTGTTTGAAGCTTTTTACTTGTTAATTTTATTGGATTCTCTTTAGTTCTTATGTAACAAATGTAAACGAAAATGTGATGAATTTACCTTCTCTTTGTCATTCAAGATTTATAGACATTGTGATTTTATACTCTTCTCGATTTTCCTTTCTTAAAACTGAAGAAATACTAATCTAACGTTTTTTCATATGCAACCATACCTCAGCTCTGATAATTCATATCACCCTTTTTTGTACCTGCTCTAGCACTATGGTTTCTGCAGAAACAGTACTAAATATCCAAGACTTGCTCTGATTGTAATGTCACACAAAATACTAAACATCCTTGAAAATCCTACTTTTTCAACTATGAGGATAAATAAAAGAAAATAATGGATTCTAAAAAATCTTTTTGTGGTTCCATCTCAGTTTTACCTTGCCTTACTTTCTATTTTTTTTCACAGTTCTCAAAATCATGTCTTTGTTTCAAATAACCCCACAAACGGGACACTTTCTGTGTCATTAAAATGACAGTTTCTCCCAAGAAAAACATATTTATCTGGCTGACCTTATTCAACTTTCTGCCACTAGCTACTATCCCCCCAAAAAAGAGGGAATAAGCACTAGGATTAAATCATCTTTGCTGAAATTTAATCCAGAGTTAAGGTTAATACATCTAGGAAAACAGTGAGAGTGAAAGGGGTCACAACATTGATAGAAAAGGTTTTGGCCTTAAGAGTAGACTTTTTACCTGCAAAGGTTGTTTTTGATGTCCTTCTTTTTTTGCCTTTTCATCTTTATTTCCAGAAATACGTATGATGTAGGGTACTTTTTAATGGTTACTTTGAGACTGATTTACATTCCAGTTTAGAGGTCTCACTGTTCATTTACAGATCATGATTTCCTATACGGTTAAAAATATTTTTCAGAGAGCTTTTCTCCATTAATCTGTAGGAATCGGGATCTTACTGTGCTCTGATCAACAACTCCTTTATATAAATCCCTGCAGGAAGACTTTCATCTCTGGGGTTTGCTATCTTCTATACAACCACAAAGAACAAAATACACAAGGTAAAAAACATTGGTTGTCTTAATACTTTTCCATCCAGTACTGGAAGTAGAGGGCTTGAAGTTAAGGTATTTGTTAAAATCTGGTGAGATCACTTTGTTTTACATTAATGATGCTGCTTTATAGAAAATTCAAACACAATTCCAATGAAAGCATTTTCATAAGGTTATTCACCATGTGTCTCTTGTTGTAAGGAAACTTCTGCTATTGGCATGTCATCATCAAGATGTTTCTCTTGGTGTCTATTTAACTTTCTCTAAGCCATCAAATCTCACACACTGTTGGAGGCAAAAACCTAGACTTCTGGTGCTCTGTTCCAGTTCTTATAAAGTGCTGTCTTTTTTAAAAAGTAGTTCTGATTTCAGAAACATGTTGTATTCCTCTAGAGGGTAAAACCCTTTCTTGTGTAATCATAGCATTAACTATGGCATTATTTAAAAACAAAAGAAAACAAAACAAAACAAAAACACACACATACACAATCTCAGGAACCAAACTTTATTTATCCTTACAACTCCATAGTGATTTCTGGCATTTTATGAATGGATAAAACCAAAAATTCAAATACTTTGAATTCAAAATTCAAATACTTTGAATTGAATTCAAATACTTTATTAGTACTGCAAAAGAAAGCAGAAGAGCATACAGCTTCAAGGTATGCCAAAGCAATTCCATTCCAGATGCATCTTGCAAACCTTTTGAGTGCCTTGAACAGGGCGGGAAGAAACCCAGATGTTGGAAGACTTGCTGGTAGACTGGATGAAGGCTGGAGGCTTCCTGTTATTCAGATCTACTTAGAAGTTATTGTCCAGAGGACCGTAACAAGTCCGTCCAAGAGGCTTTGCTTCCCTTAACTGCATCATATATTTTGGAGAACCATTAAAAAATCTCTGCAACTGCAAAGTGCTTTAGGCTTTCTGAGATCTTTGGTAGTAGCTGTTCACTGAGCCTGAACTATCTTTTCTAGGTACAACACAAAGGCCATTCAGCAGTAGACTGTATATAAGGGAAACTAGATCTATAAGAAGAAATAGATTACTCCTTTTTTGCATACGCTATTTAAACATGACGTTATAGAGGAAAGTATGACTTCAATTTGTGTGTCCAGTCAATTTGATAGATAGAACATATGTTCCATTTTATTAGCTGACTATAAAAGACTTGAGTTTGAGCACTATTATCATATGTGAGCACATAGTACTTGTACTTTCTAACATGACAGTTTAATCTTTCACCTTTATTTTTGCTTGAGAAGCCACAGTCGCTATTCTGTGCACCTACTACTCAGTGACTCATAGAATCATAGAAAATCCTGAGTTGGAAGGGACCCACAAGGACCATTGAGTCCAAATCCTAGACTCAGTGACTGCTTTTCACCCACTCTTTCCAAAGTTTTCTCTAAGGAATCTATCGGTGTGATTTCAGGCAGTAATGTAGTGGTAAAATGTTGTTCCCAGCTCATTGCATCCAATTGTATTCTTCAGAGAGCATCTTGGGTTTGAAGACATGATCTTCATATATGTTACTCATATATTTAAGACCAAGGCAACAGGATGTGCTTGTTTCTGATTCTGAAAACAGCACTGGATGAAGCTGAATAGGTGTACATGTACATTCATCTCCCAGGTTTAACCATCAAAAGGACTAGTAGAGATTTGGTTAGGCTACAGTCAAACAATTGACTACCAACTATTGATTACCAACCTTGTTATTTCTGAAAATTGGCAGAGTTTTCAGGATGGAAATAGTTTTGTCATGGACCAGAAAATAATCACAGAATCACAGAATCACAGAATGTTAGGGATTGGAAGGGACCTTGAAAGATCATCCAGTCCAATCCCCCTGCCAGAACAGAAACACCTAGATCAGGTCACGCAGGAACGTGTCCAGGCGGGTTTTGAAAGTCTCTAGAGAAGGAAACTCCACAACCAAAAGAAGAATATACAGGAATAATGTCATTTCCCAGGCAAAACTTTTTTGTTTTGTTATTGTTGGTTTGGGTTTTGTTTCCTAAATTAAGAACCTGAGCTCTATCACTGCAAGGTAATATACCTGGGAAATGCATATTTCTGAACAGAGGCCCCAGTCTGGCATCCAAAATTCAGAGGTGTTATCAGTCTTCATTATTATGAGGGATATATCAGTGAGGAAATCTCTGAAGGGTTTCTGTGTTTTATTTTTCTAGGAACAAGCGAACAGAAGCTTATGAACAAGGAGAGAATGCTTTAATTCTTGCTTTCCTCAGGTTACCAAATTGTTGGGTAGGTTTTTCCTCAAAAGCAGGCTAATGGTTTATTGTTTTTGTTTGTTTGTTTTTTGTTTTGTTTTGCTTTGCTTTGTTTTTCAGCTGGAAAGTACAAGCAACACCTCCCTTTCTCCTCATTCATTGCATGTTTTGGATCAAACATTCTTTGGACTGTTCTTCAAAAGAAGATGCTTACAGAGCATGGAGCTTATTGGTAACAATAATAGTGCTTTGAGCGTACGTAGAGATTCTCTAAGTCTAAATCCCTCTCAATAAACCGTGACTTTGTGTTACATAGAAGAATCTGTCACCTTTAACCTGCTGCTGATCTTTTTGCTTTGCTGTGGTTGGGTAAAACAAATTACTCTTATTCTCTTAATGTTATCTTCTGCTAATATTTCACATTCTAGAAAAACATACAGAAAAAAAAAGTTAAGGTAACAAAGACCTTTGACAGGAACTCACCTGACAGACCTGGGTTAAATAACGTTACTTACCAGGTCTGCAATGAAGCAACAGGTACATAGGGGTACCAAGGGCCCCTGAACAGTGAAGGATTGATTTAAGTGCTGGTTCAAGAGGGACAAGTTAGGTGTGGAGCAGGTGTTATGACAGAGGTCCTGTCTGTGCTTGGTCAATAAGCTTTGCCTCAGACTTGACTAGGAGTTCTTAACAGCCAGAGTAATTTGCAGGGGACAAAGGAAACATTGCTTCTCTAAATCTTTGGTGGAACTTAGGCTTGTTTAATATTTTAGGTCACTTGGTTTTGCTTAAAAATTAAAAAAAATCTAAATCTGTCTTAGAGTAAAGAGGCAGCCCTTACTCCTTTCCTGGCACTGACCGTTAGTATAAGAATTGTGAGTGTAATGCTGAAAGGGCACTGCTTGAAATAATATGGTAGGAATCTCTAAATCTGATGGTTCAAGTGGTTTCTTAATGCTGCTTAATGGAGGTATTAAATGCACTTATAAAACTATCAGAGACTTACAGAGAGGTTAGGAATCTCTTTTTGAGCACTGAAGTGAACACAGCTATGCTGTGTCAGCCACAGATACTGCGTCACAATTACCAAAAAAAAATGCAGACTAAAGGAGTATTGCTAAGACTACTGTTGACTATGGGAAGCCAGAAGGCGCCTGAAGAAAGTATATGTGCATTACTTGCCTTAAACCAGTGATATTTAGAATCTAACCTATCCAAAGAGGTTTGTTCTGAAAAATTATTGGCTTTACAGTTGAGAAAGAAGTGCAGACACTTGAAAAATTGAAGAAAACTTTTTTAAAAATGCCCTGTTCCTTATTAATCCATAAATGGATATGTGCAAAGCACAGCCTGACCTCACGTCTTCTCTTTATGAAGTGGATTGATGTTCTGACTAGTCTAAATCTATTTCTGGAAAGTGCAACAAACATTAGACAAAAGTAAAAGAAAAGTGATGGAGCAAGGGAAAGAAACTGTGAAAGACCGACGGAAAATCAGTGGGAAGTATGACAAACTGAATACTAGATCCTTTGGCTGGCCACCAAAGGCTCCTTTGGGCTGCTGTTTGAAGACTGAACATGTTCTGAGTTATTTTCCACTGATCTATTGCACTTGGTATTCTATGAAATGTATATTTTCTTTCACTTCAGCTTGCAACACAGATTTACAGATGAAAATAACTGGTTACTGCTTTATTAAAACCTAGAAAGGTGGCCACATGGTTTCTGTTGAAATCCTCTCCCTAGTTCCTATGTCTTTGCACATAGTACCTCCCTCTAATTTACTGTAAATGTAATGTCAGGTTATGTTAATAATAATATTACTTAAGGTGCTGGGACTACAACTGATGACCTCTGAACTTACAGATTTTATTAAGTGATTTAAATACACTGTATAGCATAGTATAACAGTGTTGGATCTATAGGAGTCTGGCACAACATAACTATGCATTGTAGCATTCAATTTTCTACTCTTTTATTTTCTTCTTGAGATAACTTAGTACTCAAGATGAATGTCAGATTTACTGAAATGTATTCAAACTCCTTTACCAGTGAAAAGAACATAGCTGTTAGGCTTCCCCAGTTTTCAGCTTTCATTTATGTCTCAACCCTTAGCTACAAATAAAAGCATGGTTCAGTAAACAATTTTTTTTGTGCCTTATTTTAAGAATATTTGTAAACATAATATATTTTGCAATATGAAAAGGCATATACTCACCATAGAAACATACCTGACCAAGTCATTCCACACAGCTACTGAATAGTTAGTCTGTAATAACAAGTTTTTAGCTGTAGAGTTGCAATTAATGATGTCTCCAGGTCAACATCAAATTACCAGACATTGTAGCAATCCTGATCTGAAAATCTGTTTACCAAATTAACTATTTCAATTTTTTTTTTCCACAATAACAAACCAATAGGTTAAAAAAAAAATCCACAGTCAGATTTGTACATTAGAGTTTTGGTGATTGTATTACCACATTTCAGATATGTTTGGGTTTTAGATTAACAGCTTGTGACTGCCTAGAGCAATGGTTATTTTCTAGTACAACAATCTGCTCTTTGAATCCAACATACTACTGGACATGGCGTTAAATATTACAGCTGACATTTATGTTTCAACAAATCGTCATAGCAATGGTAATTAGATTACAACAGCTACAGAAATTTATGGTTTGACTATAATTTTTTTTTTCTTTGGATTCAAAAATGCAGCTTCCAGGCATATCATTTTCCTTCTCCTGAATTGACCTGCCAGTAAGTAGCTTGGCAGTTTACTGAGGCCAAAAAAGTTGCATGAATCTTGGTAGTTCATGAGACTTGTACCAATGATAACTCTTCCCTCTCTGACCAGCATATGCTGACAACTGATACTGTGAGAGGTGTCAAATTTCTGTGTTTCCATGCTAGGTTTTCGATATTTTTTCATTTTTGGATAGTCATTTTGGTGGTATTATAATTAATATTGCAAGAATCTTCAATTTTAGGAGGACCTTTCAGGCTTGACTAACAGTTAAGCTTATCTTGCTTTGACAAGGATTGGAACATGTTGCTAAAGCCTAGGCAAGCACCATGAGGTGAAATATTGATTTATTTAATTGCAAAAGAGGTCTCTTTCTTGGTTAACCATCTACTACTATCCTGACCAGTCAAATATTCAGAGGGCCTACCTTCATCATACCTTCATCATCAAGGTATTAAGAAGATACGTGGCCGTTGATTAGCGTTGCAGTGTTTGACACCGCAGGACTAAATAGGCCTTTTATGCTGAACAGTTGCTATTTAATAGCTACTGTTAATAGCTATTTAATAAGCACTTTTTCTTTTCTGTTTTGGAATCAGGTGAAATTAGCTGCCTTTTTCTTACCCTTACCCTTTTCTTTTAACACTACTCAGGTGAGATTGTAACTGTATGTGAGCTTGAATGAAAGTTTGCATAGATGGCACTGCTTTAGATAGGTGAACATTAAAATCATATCTGAATTGTGTAAGTGTTGTGTTTATTTTTGGATAAACACTTTATCCTGTAAGATGAAATGAGAGCAGTTTACTGTGTTACAAAGACTGTAATTATTAACCTGCAGAAGGAGCAGGCATTGAGATGTCCCTGCATAACCTGCAGTAGTGAGTACTGTGTAGCTACCACAATATATGAATATTGTTCCAAAGGAAATAAACTATTTTTTTTCTATTATGTTTGACCAATTTTATTCTCTTCTTTGAGCAACATCTTGTAAACAATGTTATGATGTTTCAAGCTTAGTATTTTTCATAGAATCATAGAATGCGTTGTGTTGGAAGGGACCTTAAGCATCATCTAATTCTAAACTCCTGACATGGGCAGGGACACCTCCCACTAGACCAGGTTGCCCAAAGCCCCATCCAGCCTGGCCTTGAACACTTCCAGGGATGGGGCATCCACAGCTTCTCTGGGCAACTTGTTCCAGTGCCTCACCTCCCTCATAGTAAAGAATTTCTTCCTAATATCTAATCTAAACCTACCCTCTTTTTAGTTTAAAGCCATTACCCCTTGTCCTATCACTACACTCCTTGACAAAGAGTCCCTCCCCAGCTTTCTTGTAGGCCCCCTTTAGGTACTGAAAGGCTGCTAGAAGGTCTCCCTGGAACCTTCTCTTCACAGGAGAGGTACTCCAGCCCTTTGATCATCTTTGTGGCCCTCCTCTGGACTCATTCTAGTAGGTCCATGTCCCTCTTGTGCTGGGGTCCCCAGAGCTGAACGCAGGACTCCAGGTGGGGTCTCATGAGAGCAGAGTAGAGGGGTGAAATCACCTGCCTTGACCTGTTGGCCATGCTTCTTTTGATGCAGCCCAGGACACAGTTGGCTTTCTGGGTTGCAAGCACACATTGCCGGCTCATGTTGACCAAGAATGAATAGTCTGATAACCTTTTGATTTGATTACTGGTGTATTCACCTGATGTCTTGACTGGAACTGAGTTAATAAACCAACAAATTGAACAAATCTACTTTGTTTTGCTAAATATATTATTATGTTCTTAGAGCATTGAAAAAAGTTTGATTCTTTTTTTTCCATTGATGGTAGTCCACTACCTTGAAGGGAAATAACTTGGCACTATCCCTAAATTGCAATCTTTGTTGCTTTCAACAATTAATTTCATAGGGAACTGAAGGATTTGCTTTCATGCGTAGATACTGCTATAGCAATATATGTACTTCCATGTATGGAATTACTAGACTATGTTGTGGTCAAAGGCCATTTCTTCAGATCTCTGTAATAAATGGGAGTTTTATGTAATAATCCACAAATATCGAAAAGTGTTCAGCTAGAAGCCAAAGTCTGAAACAATCCAGCCCCAGGAGAATGCTGTGCATTTTTGTGGAATCAGGCTAGCTTACACTTCTTTCTTTCTCCTTTAAAAAAAAAAAAAAAAAAAAAAAGAAAGATTGGTAAAACTAGTAGTTCAAAAAGATTCTGGAATACTTTTAGGCTGCAGAAAAGATTGGAAAAAGTTATATCTGCTGCTGGAATTCATTCATAGAATACATGTAATTCACTCTGAATTCTTGGTTAACAAGTACCCTGAATTTCCTTGTGACACTATTCCTTTTCTATGTCTATTTTTCCTTCTATGTTCTCACTCTCTTTCTATTGATTTCTTTGATTTCATTTAAGAATTTGCTTTGCTCCTGCTGCCTACTCATGAGTTTTATTCAATATGCCTAAATACCACTTCATGCATAAAGCTCTGGCAGAAACAAGCTGAAAGGCCATTCAGTTTCCACTCTACAACTCCATGTCAGCTCAGGTATTTTATCTCCAAATTCCTTCTGCTCTCCGTCCCCTGTGTAACCGTGCCTTGCTCCTGGAAGCAGAATTATGTATTTTTCTGTGTAGTCTGGAAGCAGTGAGTTTTTTCAGATGATTCTTATGTTAGAAGTACGTTCCTCAGTATTAAGCTAGCTGACAAATTCTGTCTTCTTTGTTTTTATCATATTCAGTGACACTCCAAGTCCTTTAAAAGATGCAGCAATTTAGAAAGAAAGATATTGTTCAATCCTCACCTCAGTGGCTGGGACTAGTTCAGTGGATGGTCTTAATTTTAAGTAGTTGTCTCTATGACCAACTGCAGAGTAACATTCATAACTAGATGGAAAAAGATTCAGTGAGGCAAGGATAAGTTCTCTTCAGAACAATACTGTTTTGTTGGAGGTCTGAGATTTTATTGTGATTTTAAGGCAGGGTGAATCTCAAACACAGAATCAGCCATAGAACAAAGCAGGTGATTTTAGTCATGCCGTTTCTCTAATTTATTCACAAGAATGATGGACCCTTGATGCCAAATGACTTAATTAGATCTGCCTGCAGAAGGCAATGGCCATGGTTATAGTTCCCCAATACCAGATTGCATCATTCTGCATCACTCATTCTCACTTCTCTCAAGGTTTGGATTTCCATTCATGCCCTAACAAATGAGAGAGCCACCAGATCCCAAGAAAGGACAAACCACCCCATACTATTTCAGCTAGGATAAAAGTTTCTCAAATGAAAAAGACTCTAAAACATCATACCTCTCCAGTCCCTTCTGGCTGAGACCCAACAGATGAACCAATGTAGACATCCCTCTGTTTACTCCAGATCAATTCCCCAGTTTTTCCTTCTGCATGATGTGTGCATTGATGTATGTGTAACACACGGGTTCATATATATCATCTATATATTCATATAGATCTCCTCTTTAATAGCTTTCCAGTAGCACTGGGAATATCTGGTACTTTTGATGTCTGACCAGGGAGATCAGTAAAGCCTGAATTTTTGCACCCTATCTGGGACTGAGAGTTATCTTATTTGGGTTGACTTGTCCATTTTGCATTACATAGAAATAATGCCAGCCGGAAAAGTAGGAAGTATATCCTGTTTGGTGGTTCAACGTCTCATGTCTTTGGTATTTGTGTGGCAGATGTTATCTTAAATTTAAACTGGAGCTATTTTATAACAAAGTTTTATTGTATCATTTTCCATTTCTTGGTGTTCAAGCATTGAATCTTACTCCCACATGTAAATTGAGAAAATTCTCTGTTAACCCTGGAAAATGGAGGCTGGTAACATTCCTGAACCACAGAGTTGCTCAAAGATTATCAGAAGAGAGTTCCTCCTGTGGAAACCATGAGAAACATCTTAGGGAGGGGAAAGATCAATAACAGATTGATGAGCTCTGCCTGTTAGTTAGATCATCTGACAACTTCCTTTTTCCCATGCAGCTCTGAAAGACATAAAAGTGGGGATTGTGGTCAGTAAGAAAAGAGAAAACAGAATTGTTTAATACCCATTGAAAATACATGAACTCAGTCTCCTTCACCTCCAAACGACGAACGGTTTAATGTTCATGAGAGTCTGCACACTAAATCATATTCTTGCTCTCTCCCAGATGCTAGCCCTTAGAGAAGAAGAGCTTACCTTGAATTTCTTGTCATCACTTCAGAAAAGCAGAGAAAAAAATAGATAAGAGGAAGGGTAGGAAGTCTTTGCCACTGATTTATCATATGGGGTTCCCCTCTATGCAAGGGACGTTACTATTTATCCATCTTTCATCTCTTTCCTTGATCACAGTCCTGCCAACATGGATTCCTACTTCTCTTTCTCACTCAGTCTCTGTTGTTCAAATTTCAGATAAAATTCAAGTTTCCAAAAATGAAGAATGCCAAGATTACAGGTGATAGTGTTACTGAGTCAGCCTCCATGTGCATTCTTAGAAGATGTAAGCTTATGATAAGAGATATAGGTCAATGCAAGCAGGAAGTGTTAAGTTTAGCAGACATTTAAGTCAGTCTAGTGGAAGCCTACAGGCCTCCCACATGTTATCCCTCATGTAACTCAGTGTAAATTTTTTCAGGCAGTTGTTTCAGATCAGTCTTTTGAATACTCCTGTCTTCTTTCGTTTACAAAGATGGCAGGTCTTTTAAAAGCCAACCTTATTGTTTTCCCCCTCTGGAGACCATAGGAGCTCTAGCAACTATCTTGTCCACAGACCCAGAGTTTAACAATTTCCTGTTATAATCATAATTACACAAGGCCATTAGGAATTGATCCTTACATGCAGCAAAGGTCCTACTCCTTGAAAAACTTCCTTCAGTTTTATCAGACCTAACTTTTGGTGCTCATGGCACAATCAGCTTACAGGAAGACCCTGGTGAAATTGGAGGTCCCATTCTTTGACAGTTTGTTGTTGTTGTTGTTGTTGTTTTCTGGATAAATGACTCCCTCACCAGTTCATGAGGAAAACAATCCTAACTTTGATATTGGCTGCCTGTTAAATATATATCCTCCCCCTCTTCAGCAATCTGTATAGACCAACAGAGTATTTCTACTCAGATGAAAAAAAAACAAAAAACAAAAACAAAAAAAAAAAAAAACAAGATAAAACGGATAGATTTTGTGAAGCATGCAACATCATTTTATACAGGTTAGTATTAACCTATCTAAAGAGCTGGCTGCATCATCATGGACCCAGTCTACTTTGAAGCGCCCATGTTGAGAAATCTACAGTAGCCACCTTTAGACAGGATTAATAAAGCATTATCATGACAACAAACTAAGACATGAAATTTCCCTTTCCCTGTGACATTCAAAAAGGTCAGATCCATGCTAATTAGCTCATGCTACTTCCCTAACCAATGTTAGTGCCTACTTCATTGCCTCGACAAGCCACTTTCAGATCAGGGTGTTGCCAGCATCCTGTACACACTTACACAAGCTTACGGTCTCTGTAAGTCACTGACAACTTGTCCACTGACAACTACATTGAGATTGAAGGAAAAGCAAAGCAATGAAGAGATAAAAGAGAAGCCTCACAGGAGGAACAGGCACTGCTCAGTGAGGCAGCAGGTGGCCCTCACTGGGGGTAAAGCTGAGACAAAGAGTTTGCAGAAGACCAAAGGGTATGAGAGACTTGGATTGCCTGAGGACAGTGCAGTAGGGTTAAATTGTGGAAAATACCAGGACAACGAGTTTCAGACTCTTCTGAAATGGAGCCTGAAACAGACCCCCAAATCTCAGAGTGTTATTTCTTCTCTTGTTAAACACATATGCAACCCAGTGCTTTGCTACAATAGTTATTTACTCGCAGCCTAGTGAACAGGTATGAAGGAAACAGACCTACACTCTGAGGAAAAAATGTCTGGAGAATTTTAGCTTCCAAACTGTAATAGCTATCTGCTAAGACTGTGTAAACTGAGCTGCTGCAAAGACTTGTAAATGGATTGAGGATGGGTGGATTTTCATAGGTAAGTTTAAAAACAGATTCTTGACACAAGGGCCATCATTCTTCCAAATCGCTCACCTCTTCTAAGAGAAGATGATCAAAATTAAAATATATTTTAAGAAATAAAAACATTTTCCTTTACACAATTCTTGGAAATTGATGACAATTTTTGGCAGAAATTTTCAAAAAAAAAAAAAAAAAAAAAAAAAAAAAAAAAAAAGGTTCCAGCTGAAGCAGAAACCCAGTATGGAAAATTTCAGCCCAAATAGTCAAATTTTGGCAAAGTCAAAAAAACTCCAAGAAAAAACCTCCAACTATTTATGAGAAAGTGTCAGATGACCTTAATAATAGGCTTGGTTATCAACTGGGCTGTAATATACATAACTGTGTGCACATATGCTGCTACAGCTAACTATTAAAGACATTTCTGTTTATAAAAGGATATTCCCTTCCCACGTAAATCTTTGATGAATACATGATGGTCTACGGTGATAGGAAAGTTTTTACTGGCAAATGTATGACTATATCACCTACATGTGGCAAAGCCATGACTGATTTAAATACTTCATGCCAAGACAGACTCCAGAAAATATTGCTATGTGTTTTTTATCTATCACATACTTCAGAAATGGTTTAGACAGTTTAACTTATTTAGTTTTTTTCTGTCTTTCCTTCTCATAATTTTTTTAAATGAAGGAAAAGTAACTTTGGTCCTTAGACAAATTAATATTAAAAAAAAAACAAGCATATTCTAATTATGCATATTCTATTATTCTAATTTGAATCAAAATATGCCAATTTTAAGTTCTGACTTCCATGGCTTACTAGCGCCCAGAGTAAACAATAGCATGAGCTATTGTCAGGATGCTGAAGTCTGTAGCTACAGTGATCCTTCAGCTTCCTATTTATTTAAAAACAGGTTTGTTTCTGTCAGATGCATTGGTAAAGAAAAGTGGGAAGTTATCAGTTTGAAGCAAGGAAACAAACAAACAAAAAATATCTGTAGCCATAATGTGATCATAAGGGCAAAGTATCCTTGATACCCTCATATAGAAGATAAGAGAAAATAAATGCCTGTGAATACTTCACTGAGGGAGCTGTGGAATACACAATAACATAGTGAACAGTGCTCTCAACTCCTATTACCTATAAAAGCTTTCATTGCCATCAGGTCCTATCACCCTATCATAGAAAACCATCAAGACTTTTTAGATTTTTGCCTGAGAAAAATGTAATCTCTGAGTATAAGCCTTCAACTCTCATCTTGTCCAAACTGAGTTAGCAATACTGAAGTCCACTGGAACAAAACATAGGTAACCACACAGGCATACTAGTCTCTTGCACAGGCAGATTAAAGGATGGAACCAGAAGCAGAGATTTTTTTTTTATTTTATTTGTATCTGCATTAATGAACAAGGGTTTTAAAAGAAACAGAGTCTGTTTCAATGTTGTCAGCTAGCTACAGTGAGATTTTTCCATTTCAGATACTGTATTTAGATTTTAAATGTAATAGCTTGCCAAATGTTTATCTAAATATCTTAATTAGAGTAAAAACATTCACATAATCAGAATGTCCTGTCCATGACTCTGAAATAAGTTTCCTTCTCTCCTCTTGCCATATTCTAATCTCCAAGGTAATTCACACTCCAAAGCCCTGCTTGGCTTTTATATTTCTTCCTCTACACACCCATTGCAAGCTTTTAAACACAGCTGTATACTAAAAAACTTGGTCGTTATTGTCTTGTTCAACTTAATTGAAGTTGTTCTTGGAAAAAATCATTTTCTTCCAAGATATTTTCTGTGTCCTATGATGCTTTAATTTATTTGTTATCTATTTTATTTATTATTGTGATTTGTTTTCTTGAGCATTGCCTTGAGCGCCTTGGAGGGTTTGGAAGTTGGTGGCTATGTAAATAAACTTACTATTGTTCCAGATGTTTTTTTCCAGTTGATGGCCAAATTCTACTCACAATTAGACTAGGGAAATCCTGCTGTCTTCAGTGTGATTGCCACAGAAAAAGGAAAGCAGACACTGACCTTAAGTCTCTTTTTTGAGTCATTTTTTGTTTATCTCACAGCTTAACCACTTGTTATGTAAGATAGTCCCTTAATTTGTAGGCAGTTTCTGATTTTTTTTTTTACTAGAAGGAATAATCTCAAGCCCATCTTTAACCTTTGCACATACACCCCATTATTCCTTCCCATTATAGACCTTGGGTTCCTAAGTCAGGCATCCAAACTCTACAAGGTTACATACTCCACCAACAAACAGGAAAAAAGACTGCTCCAGATCTGAAGAACAGGTAGCGATGATATACAAACTATTCTAGAAGGGAGGAAGTAATGCTAAAAGGCTTATTGTAGAACATTTTGAAAAATTCTTTACAAGTTAAATCTTCACCAGCTATTCACTTCTTTCACACAGTATCTGTACTAAATAGTTTTTGTTCATTTGCTTATGCTATGGTTTATATTTTCATTTAAGTTATTTTAAAAACTGTTCTTTAAAGTGCTTTTTCCCCTATATAAGATCCTTAAAGTTTGAGTTCCCAGCTCAAGTGCTGGACCAATGCCCGCCATTAGTCCCATTCCAAATATGCAATTCTTCTCTTAGGCAAGTCCTGAGAACACTCATACAACAGACAATTCGCTACAAAGTTTTAAAAACTATAGAGCCCCCAGAATGGTTTATATCCATTTTGATCTCTTCTGTGCGGCAACCTTGACTTTACACTTCCATAGTAACTGGAAAGATGTTTTTTCTGTCTAAATAATAATACCGGATATTCCCATCCAAAAATACATGCTCTAAAATGGAAAGTGCCTGTCATACAATATGCCCGCCAAGAGGCAAATTCTCAAATAAGATGGGAAACAAAATTCCTGATTTCTTGCAAACTGTATAAAATGATTTTGTATTAAATGAATAACAGCAGAAATAATTGCCACCATCAACGTTATAGTCTATGAAAAGGTATTTTGCTGCCATCAAGATTTACATTAAAATTATAAAAAATAATTATTTTAATAGTTTTTAAACTATTAAAAATTATTTAATAATTTTTAAACTTTTAAAATAAGTTTATCAAGCTATATTGATCCCAACTTTTCTACATATCATATTCTTTCCTGAAGGATTCTACTATATCTGCATCTGTGTAAAAGTGCTATGTTAAGCAGGAAAAGAGTAATCCTCCTAGTATTTGCTTCCAGAATGTTTGCCACAGACCTTGTGGATGCTGAAAGTTTCCCAGGGTTCAAAATGTGATTACAAAAAATTATGAAGGAAATGCCCAAAACAGTAGTTAAAAACATTGGCATCATATCTATATTAATCAGTCCCTGAGATGAAGATTTTTGGAAGCCAGAAGATTACATCAAGCGCTTATATTTTTATAAATTGGTCTTATGGTTTTCCATCAGCCACAGTCAGAGGTGAGACACTGGGCTGGGGAGAACTTTGGTTTGATTCAATAGGTGTATTGGGCTTACGGGGCAAGGTTTTGGTTGCAAGGGGGCAACAGGAGTAGTCTCTGTGAGGAGAGCCCAGCAGCTGCCCCTTTTATCTATGTTAGATAAGAGCCAGCTCCAGCCAGCTGCAAAAAAAGACCCAGCGCTGGCCAAAGTTGAGCCAGTGAGAGAAGTTGATTGCATCTCTGTGAGAACAAATTTAAGAAAGGTAAAAAACTGCTGCACAACAGCAGCCAGGAGAGAGGAGAGAGAAACAGCCCTGCAGACACCCAGGTCAGTGCAGAAGGAGGGCAGGAGGGGCTCCAGGCGCCGCAGCAGAAGTTCCCCTGCGGCCCGTGGAAAGGCCCATGGTGGAGCAGGCCGTCCCCCTGCAGCCCATGGGCACCACGTGGAGCAGATCTCCACGCTGCAGCCATGGAGGAGCCCACATAGAGCAGGTGGATGTGGCCTGAAGGAGGCTGCGGCCCATGGGAGCCCCTGCAGGAGCAGGCCCAGGCCGGAGCTGCAGCCCATGGAGAGGAGCCCACGCAGGAGCAGGGGAACTGGTGGCAGCTGCCGCCTGTGGGGGAGCCATGTTGGAGCAGTTTGGTCCTGAGGGATGGACCCCATGGTACGGACCCATATGGGAGCAGTTCTGGAAGAGCTGCAGCCTGTGGGAAGCCCACGCAGGATCAGTTCGGGAAGGACGGCATCC
>VXAA01002585.1:256338-275938 GCA_013399115.1 Anseranas semipalmata
AGAAAAAGAAATCAGGTAAAAACTAGTAAACATAGTTGAAGAACTTGCAATATGCAAATCTTCTGGATCAAGTAGTTAGCTGGAGTACCTTCTCCTCCTTCGCAATCTCCCCTTGTTCTAAACCTCAGCTTCACTTTAACTCATAGTTTAAACACCATGAAGCCCTTCCTTACTGTGCAGGTGATGGAGCCTGGCACAGGTTGCCCAGAGAGGTTGAGGAGTCTCCCTTCTTGGAGGTATTCAAAAGCTGCCTGGACATGGACCTGGGCAAGCAGCTCTAGGTGGCCCTGCTTGAGCAGAGGAGTTGGACCAGATGACCTCCAGAGGTCCCTTCTGACCTCAGCCATTCTGTCTTTAATATATCATAAGAAAAATAATATAATATATATATATATCATATAATATATATATATATTATATATATATATTTAATATATCATAAGAAAAAATCTTACATCTCAGAGAGACAGTCCTTGTTTTGAATGTCTGATGTGTTTTGCCTACTTAGTATATAAACCAAATCTCTGAAGCACCTAAACCAGGAGTTTAAAACTCAAGCAACTGCATTTAAGACAACAACTAAAGCTCTCAGGGAACCAGCAGCAGTGTGTATTAACATGTCATCCAGTAAAATCTTCTTTGTAAGTAAAATAAATAAATAAATAAAAGGAAAAATGCTGGGAATGAACTGTCTAGTGGATAGCATTGGCACATAGAGTAAATCATTGCTTTGGGGTCACATATAAAAAGATTTGCAAAAGAAAAGTTCTGAACGGTGTCATGAGCAGAGTCCAGTCAGATCGTGCCACATAGCTGAAGAAAGCAGGGATTGCCACAGTGGTCATACATGATTGAAACAACAGTGCGTCTTCATATGTACACTTATCTAAGATCATTGACACTCTTATAGTACCAGAATCAAATAATAGTATTTCAAAATAAATTCTCAGGTAGTGTAAATATAGGGTCCAGGCGATCACTTAGGCAATAGGGACTACAGATGCAGATAGAACAAATTCAAAGACAAGGGGAGAAAAGTGTCTCCATGGTACACCTTCTTCACTGTATCCCACACAGAAAACCTGTATTGCTCTTATAGAGGTGAAGGTGGGAGGGAGGATAATCAGCAGCTTATACTTATGAAAATATTATTTTTGTTGTTTTTTTTGAGACAAACAGCAGAGATACAGTAAAAACAGGTTCACAGAAGGAACAATTAGGAGAAACATCTGTCAGGAATGTGTTTACTTATGGTCATTAGCACTTTTAAAAACATTTTCTAAATAGAAAATAAATAGAAAAATTTAAGAAAAGATATAGAAAAAAATAAGCAGGCCTTATAAAGCAGCTTAGCAGCTCCAGCATGACTTACTTCTTGAGAAGCTATTATCCCTTAAACAGCTCATCATTCTGCAAAAGCTTACAAAAGAAAAGTGCACGTTTCCCATTTTAGGTTAATTGCATAAAATTAAAGCAACTCCACGACCATCAGAACTAATGTTTGGTTTCCACTGGCTTTGTATCTTGTGGCTGGCTGAAAGCTTTACTGAACTATAACAAGGTTGCCCAGTAATTTTGACTAACCAGTGGGTTTGTCTGATGTCTGATAAAGTTCAAACTCAAGTTCACATTCCCTGTCTGTAGGTCATTCAGACATGTCTCTTCCTGGATCATATTCTTACTAGCATAAAGTGACATATTCATAGAATTATAGAATCATAGATTCATAGATTCATAGAATGGTTTGCATTGGAAGGAACCTTAAAGATCACCTAGTTCCAAACCCCTTCCATGGGCAGGGACACCTTCCACTAGACCAGGTTGCTCAAGGCCCCATCCAGCCTGGCCTTGAACACCTCCAGGGATGGGGCATCCACAGCTTCTCTGGGCAACCTGTTCCAGTGCCTCACCACCCTCATAGTAAAGAATTTCTTCCTTATATCTAATCTAAATTTCCCCTCTTTTAGTTTAAACTCATTACCCCTTGTCCTATTACTATCTGCCCATGTAAAAATTCACTCTCCATCTTTTTTAAATTACTATGAATGATTATGTCTTTTTAATTCAGCACATGTAAATGGCAGGACTGGTAACAATTCTTAATCACACCACACTTAAAAATTCATTTACTGAAAAACGTATTAGTTTACCAGCCTGACTCATTACAATGGAAATGGAATCCACATCAAAGCTACACACCAGTGGTACTGTGACTAGCAAACAACATAAATACTGGAAGTCTTCTCATTTTTGTGCATATATTGTACGTTATATGTATAAAAACAGTATAACACCAAACTACAAAGGTACCTGGCATAATACCAGTTATAAAATCTGCCAAAATATTGCTTTGTTTAAATTGGCCTAATGCTTTTCAGACTCTGATATCTTTGACTGATGTTCCTGCCAAGGAGATTATAAAGTAACTTAAGAACACAGCATCTTGGTTTGCTTTATTAGGTTTACCTTTCAAAATATGGTAAAACTTTCTAATATTAGAAAGCATATTTAACTAGAACAAGCACATGACTACAATAAGGAGAATTCACAATTGTTCCTTGGGTCAATCATAATAAAAGTTTGGACAGCCTTGGGACACTAACAAGAAAGATAAGTCAACTCCAGGGTTATGATTTTCTTCTCTTTGGTCAAAAGTAAATCCCATACCTTCCACTTGTGAACATTGTAACACAGTTTCCCTTGCTTAATGCAGAAAATGCTGCTCTGTTAAACTTGAAAATTGTTCAAATCAGAAAGCCCTCCATGAATATGTGGATGTTTTAAATCATGTCTAATTCCTTTTTCTCCAGAATTTAAAGACCAACCTGCACTAATAATTTCTAGAATTCAAACAAATAGCAGGTTGGTTTTCTGTTAATTCATTTTAATGAGGGAAGAACTATTAATCTGTTATCACCTTGTCTTGTCATTCATGCTGCAAGTACATTAGTGCTAATGCATTTACCTCAGCTAAAAACTCACACTTTGTGTTTACCAAAACTGAAAATTCTAATCTATTTTTAACTGAAAAACTTAACTTTTAAGTACGTTTCATACATCAGACAGTCAAAGAGTAATAACAGTAACACATGGCTTGTATAACTACTGAAAAATGGTGAATTGAAGATTTTGGGTTAAAGTACCATGCATAGTCTGCTTCTAGCAATGAAAAGTTACTTTGCAAAGGGAATTTTGTAGAAAATAAGAAGCAAATATGGTCACATTAATGTTTTGAGTTATAATGTGATTTTTGTGTTTTACTAGTTGAAACTGGGATTTTTTTTTCTGTGATCAGTTATACGTAAATATTTAATTAAATAAAATTAATTTTTAGTGTATCTAGTATTTGTATTATTTATCCAGAAATGAAGTTTTCTGATAAATCTTACTGAGATCTGTTACTCAATGAAATTAAATATATATATATAGCTTTGACCCCTAATAAGATTTGAAAAACATCTGTATTCAAAAGAGAGATGTGGTTAGTCTGCCAACCACATAAAATAATCATACCTGTTCATGTCTCCTCTTCCAATAGTAAAAAGAATTAATAACCACTGCCGTGACGTAAATTATGAAATCTAAGCATTTGTAAATAACAAATATTGTTATATATTGTTATATATGATAATATAATAACCTACCATCCACTGATGAGAAGCCTGCAAGTGGAATGAGGGCTGAGTACAAGCAGCTGAAAGGGAATAGATTTTCTTAGATATAATTCTACAATATAATTATTTATAATTATGTTAACTATATTAAAGTTAATATAATCATCTATATTAAATATATCTATGTATAATAATTACTTAAGACCATTTCAGTATTCAGAGTCTGCTTACATGGACAAATGTTCCAGCAACATGAAATGCCATTTACTAGATTTTGCTTGTTAATATCAAGTTTTTTAACATTTAAAACTTTCATGGCGTACATTTATTAAGGAGTGTCTCTTCTCAGGTGTGAAAAGTTGCTTGAATCCCAGGCTGAAGAACTGGCTCTGTAACCTGCAGTGCTCAGTGAAACAGTTCCTATGGACTTGCCATGTTAGATGAGGAGCTGCAGAGTGAACACAGTTCAGCACAAAACAATGCCGATAACCCTAGTTTAGACAGCAACATACAACTCTGAGAACCATCAGAAGCTACACTAGAAAAGAGACTCTGCTACAAGACATAATAGCATCCCTGGTAGGTACTAGATCTCTCTGAGAATGCAGGGAATAAAAGAAAAGAAAGTTTTCAAATGGCAGGTAGGGAATAAATAACCAAAATGAGTTAAAGGCTGTTGTGTAAGAGGGAGCCCTTTTCAAACAAGAGCAAAGGTAAGCTTTTCAAAGGCATGTGTTTCCCAAGCATGCATTGGTAATCAATAGGAGATGCCATTCAGCTTTCAACCTATTAGCATTCAACCTATTAGCACTTAATTTAGCCAGACTTTTCTGAAATCTTCCTAAATATAAGACAAACATTTTATGGTGAAAGTGAGAAATTTTAAACACTAGTCTCTTCCTCATGAAAAGACATATGCCTCCAACAGTGTACTAGGTCCATGAGAGAGAAAAGGGACACCCACCACTTAACAAGTTTTATTTAATCAAACAATAGACAGAGAAGCTAATATTTTCCAAGTATCTTGAGGATTTATATTTTCACTACAGTTACCAATAGGCCCTATCTAAAGGGGCCTTATTTCTGACATCATAAACCCCTTACTCAGCAAATGCCATAAGCATTTACTTACTTTGAAGTATATCAGTAGTACCACCACTCATGGGTTTAAAATTAAACGTGTTTAAATTCTGTTTTGGCAAAATCAAAGCTAATTCCAGTTAAATGATTGAAGTTACACTGAGCTAATAAAAGCAGAGTCAGACTCTTGTTTAAGCTGCTTGAGCCCTGTTGAACTGAGGCTCTGATGTGTCTCAGTATTAGATTCAAAGCTGGCGTAGAAAATCTAACAATTTTGCTCCTAGTTTCTAGTTCAAAGGCATCATTCTTTTGTCTCTTTCTTAAATACTTCAAAAACATGCAGACTTCTTTTAATCAAATAAAATATATATATATATCAGTGCCATGTAAAAGGCACTTTCTGATAATTGCTTCTGTCATCAAACACTAACATTACAACACTAGTATTCCACTCAACTTTACACAGATGGATGTGAGTCCTGAAGGGCCAAGTTCTATTTGTAACACACTTAACATGGGGCCTGAAAGAAAGGTAATGTTCTGGGATCCCATGGAACAGCTGAGTCAAAGAACGTTTGGGTTTTATTTTGTCACAGTTTGATATTTTGCACAACTGGAAATTTGGTTCCTGCTGCTGAATTCAGACTGTTCAGGTTTTTCTAACATTAATATTCAAAGTAACTTATAACTAAAGTTTATCTCTAAAGAAATATAAAATAGAAAGCTATAACTGTATTTAGACAGCTAGGTTTTGACACCTGTAAATGACTGTGGCAGCCTAACAACATATCTACACACGCAAATCCCTAGTTTCAAGATGAAAAAAAATAGTAAACAATACATATAAATGAACAGAGAGTTGTGCAGAGACCACCCACCCAAATTTCTCAAATTATGACATCAGAAGACGAATGAAGAAAAAGGTTTTCAATATATCTTTCCCAAATCAGGGGTTCTGTTTCTCCAGCTGAAGACACAGCAGCCAAAAAAAGCAATTCACAGAGTCTTGTTTTAGCTGTTTGTCAGGGAATTCCATGTTTGTCTTACTACAGTTGATAACATTCACAATATTCAAACATCCTGTTTCAGCTCTGGAAAAAAGCAGTAATGAAAAATCACTTGGTCTGAAGGATTAATCCAAGATGTTGAATGGTTTATACAATACCTCATAGGTCCTGCAAAACTTTGATGTTTTTCCTCAAGTATCTGTAAATCTACTCGGCTCCAACCATTCAGCTGATACAATCAGATCTTAATATTTTCATCGCAGATCAGAATGAAATGTGAAATGCCAAATTTCTAGCAAGAAAAATGTTCTGAAATTTTGATTCAGAAATTTCTATATGATTTTCTTGGTATTTGAGGGATCTAATAGTTTCATGATTAAGTTTTTTGAAGTGACCTGACATATTTAGTAAGTTCAACACTGTGCAAATATCTGTCTAATAACAAATTTCATAAAAACCCATTGAGGACCGAGATTCCATCACATTTGGCATTGAAACAATAAGTGGAGGGAATAACAGGACTTACGGTCAGTATTAAACACCTAAGTAAAAGACACACATAAAAAGAAACTGGGGGGTTGCAAAGAGAGAAAGTCGGCAGAATGAAATAATAAACAATTAACAAAAGTTAATAAGACTTGCCTTGCCACTTTAGAGCTCTTTCTTTGAACACAACAGAACTCTTACACTGCAGCCTTTACAGTGCAGACCTTTTCACTAAGAAGCCTTTACTAGCAGAACGTTTTTTTTTTTTAAAGCAAAAGCAAACATCAACAAAATCCAACATTTTAACATTGCAGCATCAGCTTACTTTAAAGTATACCAGATGTTTGGACTTGAAGGTCACAAAAAGCTGTATTTGCACCCTCAAATGCAATATAAGCATTTCATACACTTACTCGTTCAGAAAAAAAAATTCTTAAAATAACATAAAAATCACATTTACTTCTTGAGAATACCTTAAGAACCAAAGTAAGTAAATAAATAAATAAATAAAAATGTCATGAAAATGAGCCAAACCATGTTCACTGATCTCTTTGGTCCGCTGATAACAAAGTTTAGCCCCCCTCGACATATATCCCCATGTTTAAGCTCCTCATCTTATTCATAGAAACAACATCTGTTCCACCAGCATGTTTTCATATTTTCTTCTCCTCTCTTTCTTTCTTCTGGCTGCTGAAGGTAATACTGCATTGCTCTTTAAATTCCAGCATTGCAAGCTATATGATCAGCTACAACCAAAGTATGCAGATCACAGAATCACAGAATCATTTAGGTTGGAAAAGACCTCCAAGACCATTCAGTCCAACCTATGCCCTAACACTACCAAGTCCTCCATTAAACCGTGTCGCTAAGCTCTACATCTACACATCTTTTGAATACCTCCAGGGATGGTGACTCAACCACTTCCCTGGGCAGCCTGTTCCAATGCCTCACAACCCTTTCAGTAAAGAATTTTTTTCCTAATATCCAACCTAAACCTCCCCTGGTGCAACTTAAGCCCATTCCCCCTCGTCCTATCACCTGGCGCGTGGGAGAAGAGACCAATCCCCACCTCGCTACAGCCTCCTTTAAGGTACCTGTAGAGAGCAATAAGGTCACCCCTGAGCCTTCTCTTCTCCAGGCTAAACAACCCCAGCTACCTCAGCCAGTCCTCATAGGACTTGTTCTCCAGACCCCTCACCAGCTTCGTTGCCCTTCTTTGGACATGCTCCTACATAATAACAGCAAGCTTCTGATTTTAATAACAAATCTCTGTGAAATACATTATTTTTAATATTATTTTGCAGATGTAGATAGGTGTAGATATTAGAAAAAAGCAAAGAGAATCAAGTAAAGTTTTTTTTTTCTCTCCCTTTTAAATAAAAGCAGAAGCTTTTATTAAAAAAAAAAAAAAAGTGGAAGCACATGACTGAATAAGAAGATATTCCTGGTCACATAGACTCCAGCTGTAACCACTCCACAAGTAGTTTGGCCAGTCCTGGACACTGCATTCCTAAATGACACTGTACTCACATGCATTTTCTTGGGGCATCAATGAATTATTCAAAACTGTAAGCAGCATCTGCCAGACTCATTGGGCTAACCTTCCAAGACTTCTTTATACATAAGAATTATCCAAAGCATGCTTCCAAATTTTTATAGCCACCATATCGAATGTTCAGTCACAAAAATATAGGTTTAGATGTTGGCTTTTTTTTTTTTCAAATGAATCATGTGAGCATTAAAAGAACAAGTATCACCAGACGTTCTCTGTTTTTCTTCCTCTTTTATTCTCTCCTGTCCCTCTTTTTTTCCTCTCCCTCTTCCTTTTTCTTTTCTTACTATTCTGTTAAAAAGAAGAATAGAGGAATGAATTTATATCTTTCCCAGACTAAGAGAAAAAATATATAAAGAGAAAGTAAAACTAGCTGTTAAGAGAATAGGTAATCAGTCGAGGTTAATCTAGAATCACAAAAAAAAATAAAAATAAAAAATAAAGAAAAAGACAAACTAAGCAGCATAAGTCATAAAAAAACAATTTTTAATCTGGATGCCACTGTTAATTATCAAAGGTAGTAAATAATATTTTAATAGAGCACATGATTTTCTACCACAGTTTCTTACATTTCAGTGACAGACTGCTGGAACTACTGGCTTACTGCTGAAACCAGGATAAAAAGCTCCTTATGTTGCAGAAACAGTGCAACAATGTAAACACATTACATCAGTGCTTTCCTACCCAAAATCAAAGAAAAATAAATACATGCACACATAGACACATATATAACGATTGAATACACTTTTGTATTGTTACACACTATGACTTAGATATCCTTTCCTCCTGCCTCACCAACTTAGATTGTAAGCTAGTCAAAGCAAGGACCACCTCACTGTCAGCTACAACAGCACCTTTGACACAGTGGATCTCTAATCTCATATGTTCAGATTGGATCTAGTAAAACTATCCAAAGAGGAACCTGGGATGCTGTACACAGCACATATGCCAAAATGGCAGTGCAGCTATGTCTGTCTGTGATTTGACATCTATGGCAAAAGAAAAAGAGCACATACCATATCAATGCACAGTATGGCAGCTTTCTTTCAAGTTACTCTATGCTGTTTTAAGTTTGACACATATAGTGTGTGCTAAATTCAGCACAAACCACAGCAAAGATGGCCATCTAACATTTGGAGACCTGAGAAGAGATTGTCTGTGCCTTCCGATCATTATTTCAGGGTCATTGAGTTCATCCATAAAGTTGGAAACTGTTTTTTCTGTGTTCTCATCAACAGCAAGCATTTCAAATTTTTGTCAGTAAAGCAGCACTTTAGGGCCTGAGCTGAAACAATGTCCATCCTATAAATCCAAAGAGGCAGATGAAAGTAGAAGACCTGTATGCGCACTGTGGACATAGTTTGATATGAGCTGCTCAGCCTCCCACAGTGACAAAATATCTGGGCCTTGCATGTGTACAGGTACACACAGAAACTCTAGCTACTTATAGAACATTATTTGTGGAAAATGTAATCAGCTGGCACCTAAAGGTCTGCCCTGTGGCACACTCAGGACCAGCAGCTTTTGCATGCTCTTGCTCCAGGCAGCCAGAATGCATTTGCACATGGGTGGATTTTTCCTCTATCCTGGTAGAGACTAACAATATATGAACAATGATAATAAATATGACAACAAATCTTGCAATCCCAGCCAAGTTCTGTATGGGAAGAGCTATAGAACTTCAGTTACAGGTGAGATACACAGGTAAAACTCAAGTTTGCCCTGTTTGTCATCGTGTAGCTGAGTATCAGGTGTATGCACCCACTGCACTTATGTCATTAATTAGCTGGGTGGTCCAGGCACTCCCCCACCTATTCGTCCACACAGATGAGACAATGGATCAGTTTGAGACAAGGGACTGGTTTGAAACAGTGGACTGACTCAAAACTAGGTAATCGGGGAGTCTGTCCCTTCTTTCCAAAGCCTCCCCCAGGCAGTTCCAGATACAGAACTGATCAAGTTGTACGTAGATAATACACTTGTAAATAGGCAGCAGAGATTGCTCCTGCAGTTGTAAGAGTTTTTAGTACCTAACTAGGTTAGCTGGGAGATGCTTTGCTCATAGTTAAGATAACCAATAGTGATGGATGGTGCGTGTGCTGGAGAGACCACAAGTGAGCTGAATGTGAGAACTGAGCAAAAGAGCAGTTTAGGGAGTGTCACCCAGTCCAAGGACCCTTGAGACAGAGAGTCCCATCACCATCTAGACAGCAACCAATCATCCTGTTCAAAACCAAACATTACTATTCCTCCATGTCAAAGTCCAAATAAATGAGGGTTTTTGGCAAACATTCTCTCTATGACTAACTGTGCAACATCTGCATTTGGGAAATTGGCAGAGGACATTGTGACAGTGTCAGGCCCAGGTGCAGCTTCTTTCCTTCAGCCAGGAGTTTACCTGTGTGTGCTCAGGGTCAGCTCTGATACAGTGAACAGACCTTTATGAGAAAGAGATGTGAGAAGCCACATTGAGGTCCTTGCCCTTTAGCTGGAAGCTGCCTTTAGGCTCAGGTCTTTACCATTGGTTCGTTAAGCTATGTCACAGTTATACCCACACACAGCTGTCTACCTTGCTGATTTGAGTGAGACTCTTACTCTGTGAAGCTTAACTCCACTGTGTGGATTGGCTCCATGGTTTCTTCCTGGATTTTGACTACCATGGTGAAAATGTAAGTCTTTGCAATAAAGTTTATCTCACAAAAGGATCCAAGCTGGGCTTTTCCTTCCTAATGCAGTTCTCCCGGAAGACTAGTTCGTCAATGACAAGAGCTTCAGGTACGCTGACATATGCAATCTGTGGGAGTTACAATATCATGTAATGAACCCAGTTCACATCATATGGGCATAAGATTTCTGATTTTGAACCTTTGAACCCATGCTTGGATAAGATATCAAGGCTATATTTTTGTTGGTAGCTTTATGCTATTATTGACTGGGAAATGAGGTTAGAAAATAGGATCAGAACTCAACTCTATTAGCAGCTATACAGCAATCTCACCCTGAAGGAATCATAGTTGTGTTGAGGTGACTATTTGACTTTGAATAGAACACGTCAATTATTTGGTAGCTCCAAGGTAAAATTTTCTTGAACTTATCATTGAATGAGAAATAATGGAAACTAGTAAAGGAGGAAATGCTGTTATAATTAAATTAACTATAACTTAGGAACAGCTCTTTTATCTGCTTGGACTGCTATTGATCCTATTTCAGCTCTGTTTAAATGTTAAAAAGGTGGCAAAATTATTCTGACAATAATCAGAATAATGCATGATCACATGAACCTATGGAAGGAGAACTTTCTGACCAACTTTTCATTGCATCAAATTGCCAAATCAACGAAAGATAGTTGCAAAGGCAAGACTGATAGGAAAAAAGGGTGAAGGATTACAATGACAAAGTTTTAAATGCTGTCCTGGGTCTTGAGACTTCTTTCATTACTGCCAGGAAATTTGAATATGTTCCCATCCAGAGTTTTGTCTGAGCTGCAAATCTCTTAGACATAACTCCCTGAGGAAGACTTGTAAGATAACTGGTAGAATAACAGTGAGAAAAAGAACAATATATTCTCAAGTACTGGGAATTGAATTGCCATTAACATTTGCCATCTTTTTATAATGTCAAGTCTGCATTTTGTTCCCTAATCTTACTAAGGGTTCCATGAATAAGCCTGAGACATCAGTGAAGAAAGGTTTTATTTGATCAATTGAATGTTGTGTAAGACTAAGATAAACAATGAACTATTCAGTTTGTCCTATTCTTCTTTTTGCTTTTTCATGTCTGCCCTCTATGGTGCCTCTATACTTTTTGCCCTACAAAACAATAAATTTGAAAAAGATTGCTGAAGAACAACAAAAAAATAGAGCTGAATTGACGCTTAGTTCCAATAATAGAATTTCAAGGCTTGCAGTGAAGTCACAGTTACGACAAGCTAAAAGACTTGAGATAGAGGAAATATTTTTATCCAAAATGAATGAAGTGTGCTCTCCCATACCATGTGGGGTGAAGGGCCTTGCTGTGAATTGCCCAGCTCAGGCTACACTGAAGAAGCCAACCTGACCATATGAACTCCCCCTCTATCTGAAAGCATAGGGTCCTGCTCTTAACTGTCTGAGAACTGGGGTGGTAAACAGGACGCAAGGCAGGGGAGCTTTCCCACTCTACTCTTCCTTTCTTGCTCATTTTCCTTCTCTTTTTCTCATACACCGACAGTGCATCTTTTGTAACACAGCTGTAAAAACAGCAAAAGGCAGCTGAAAGCAAGTGTTGTAATCAATGCTGGCATAACCCTGCCACATATGTAGATGGCTGATCAGAATATATGCTGTGCTTGAGGCTCTCCAGTTGTGAATGTCTGAGTCATACCTTAGGCAGAAGCTGCATTTTCTGTCTTGTTTCTCTTTCCTGACCCCTTCTTTGAACATTTGTCTTCTTTTGTCCTCCAGGAAACAGGATCAGAGTAAGCAGCAAGAGAAAATCTAGGAACTCCAAAACAGTTCAATTATTGTCTCTTTTTATCCCAGAAGAACAGCTATTACTATTTTAATATAATCTAAAAGACAGCCAAAGAAGGGAATTTCCCTATAAAAACTCCCTGCAGCTAAAAGGGAAAGGGATGATGTTTAACTGCAAGTTTTAGTCTACATTTCAAGTGACTTAACCATTTTCCCTTTTTCTCAGTCTGTAATCAAAGGATAGATTTGGAATGCTGGTTATTACAATGGGAGTTAGCCAGCAATAACTTGAAATGAAACCCCAAACCATGCTTCACTGTTCATGTTGTAAATGTGAACAAGGGTTATATTAACATCTTATCTCTTGTTGGGCCCAAGACACCCTACGTTCAACACAGCATCTCATATGGCTTAGTAAAAGTAGAACTAGTTTGTGCTTTCTATAGTTTAATATCACCATATCAGAGCACTTTCCCAACTGCTTATAGCTTTGCTAAGTTTTTACCATTTGCACACTGGAAGCATTCCCTGCTGTGTGTGTATACCTCAGAGACTCTTACTGGGGAAAATGTCAGCTAAATCACTTCAGTCAATTCCAAGAACAAGATTTCCAAGAATTTTGATTAAAAAGCTCTGAGGCGAGGAGTGTGATACTGGGACTGACTGGGCAAGAACCCACAGGGCACAGGTCCTATGCAAAGAATAGTAATTACATAATTTATCATAATGGAAACTCATAAGGACACTGAAATAAGGTGGCACAGGAAACTTGTAACTCTTCAACTTCATAATTCATAAGTGCTTGACTTGCAATGTTAATGCTGTTGCTTTAATATGGTGGTTTGGTGTACATTATTTTCTAAGACACTACTGCTATAGCAAGAAACAAAACATTATGGTTCATTGTGCAAATGAACCATTTAGGAGGTCGGGAATCTCTATGTAAAGTTCAGTCTTTTCTGAAATTCCATGACCTCATACTGGTTCACTGTATTGAGAACAAATGCCTGGTTAGCAAGTAAGTGAGCAGTGTAGTTGTACTTGCAAGCAACTACAGCAAGTCAATATTTCTGACCCACTTTTTTCAGAATAAGGGATCGCTCATGGATACATCTTTAAATAAAACAGAAGATGAGGCTTTAGTTTTTGTATGTCTAGCAAAAATATTGTGAAAGCTATCTGTAAATGGTGTCCTTACTTAAGTAAACTTTTGTCAGATCTAGGCAATTTTGGCATGCCTTTTGTTTATAAACTAGAACCTTGAAAAGCTTCCCCTGTTTTTGTAATTACATGGTGAAATAAAAAGAGGATTTCTTTTTCCAGAGTGTTGCCTTTCTCATTTGTTTCCAAATCTATTACTCTATAGAGAACAAAAAGGGCATGATATTTTTATGTTAAAAACAAATGAGAATAGTCCCCATGAGACTTTGAGCTTCTTCAATTTCCAGTCATAGCAGGGGGCTTAGCACCTCAAAGAATCAAGCGTAAAAAGGTCATGACATTTTCAGGGGAAAAAAAAAAAAAAGCCATATATTTATTCCCATCCTCCTGAAAGGTTCATTTTCACTATGAACAGAGTGTTTTGTTTCTTTCTGTAACAATATGCCCTGTTATTAAAGACAGAGAGATGCAGGCTATTCTCTAATACAGAAAGTCAGTTCTCTAAGGAAATGGTATTCAAAATGTAAACTGTCGGTGCAAGGAAGAGGGAAAAAACTAGGGCAGTATTTCATGACAGGAATAATAATACAAATGCATTTTCCATTCAACCATGTCAGATCCGCTGACTTCTATGTGCAATAACTTTTACAGCTATGAGATTTTAAAAATAAAAATGATTCTCACAGAGTGGGTATGTTTAATATTCTTGTCCACAGAAGAAGTAAAAGAGTTTAAAGTATTATTAAATAACTGTCCAATAACAGAAAATTTTAGGTTTCTGGCAAAGAGCAGAATTAAAAACACCAAGGCAACCACAGACCTGCAGTCCATTACCTGACCATTTTGACCAGTTGATTCTTTGATGTATCAAATATTTTGATATTTTCAACAGGGGCTGAAGAACAGTGAATTTATTTCTGTATATACAGCTTGGACATTGAATCTGAAAGAAATAATATTTGCAAAAATACAGGCCCAGTGTAGCTATGCTAAGCTTCTTTGTCTGTCAGAAAAGAAATTATGAAGGAGGGCTGGTATAGGCATTTTCCTTTTTCCTGAGCTTTGTGTGTGTGTTTATTGTCAACGTGTAGATGTCCCTGTCCTGCTGAGCCAGCAACAGCAGCAACAAGTATTCCTTGATGTGTGCCTTCATGAGGTGAACAGGAGTCCAATGTACCAGCCGTGTTATAGCACAGACATTGTTTGTCTTGACTAAGTATTTATTGCACTTTATGCTGCTCTTTTCTCCTTTTTTTTTCATAGGAGATTGAAGAGATCAGAGAAATACACTCTGTCCAGTCATCAAAATGAGTCCACAAAAAAAGCTCCATGGATGTTTCTACCTCACAAGCCAAAAAGAAAAAGTATAAGACTCTCAAGAGGGCCAAATTCAGGACCTCCTCCAGACTTCCTATGAAAGCTGTGAGTTAAAGCAGCTGTGGCCAAATGAACATAGGGTGATGAAACACCAGTGAGCCAAATGCAATTAACAGCTGCCAGTAACATAAGAAATTGTGAAATGAGTTAAAAAAAAAAAAAAAAAAAAAGTAAAGCTACTGTGGTGGTCATAGTTCAGAGTGCTACTGAGAGAAGGAAGTGCTCACTGTTTCCTTACCTTCTTAAAGATCTTGAGGCATCACAATTACACCATTTCTTTAGTGTAAAAAAATAAAATAAAATAAAATAAAATAAAATAAAATAAAATAAAAGCTTTTTTTTTAGCTACCTAGAGCTAGAAATATCTTGAGCCTTATTCTTTTCTCAAAGTACCTTGGTTTTCATACCACTAGGATCCCTGATAGACAACTAGGGTCACTGTACTACCAGCTGCTCATGGAAATCATACTACAGATACAACTAGTACAATGTATTATTTCACAGTATACATTCATAGCAAATCTAAATACCACCACCCCGTAGCACTTTTGCTACACTGAGTGGTTTTGTTATTATGCAATTACAGTGGCACGACTTTTATCTGAAAACTACTTTGACAACAGATTCTAGGAAAATATGTAGCTCACTCTTGACTGTCTACCGTCATTTGAGATGCTCATTCTGTCACACTTGGCCTCCAGCTTCAGCTGGAAAAGGGTACATCTGTTTGGTTGGTCCCATACTGTATCAGCCAGTGCCATATATCATGTCTGACATACTGGCAAGGATGTGGGTAACTCAGTCAATTCCTAATTGTCTCTTAAAAATGCTAACATTTAAATGTTTGTTTTTAATGAGATTTTTTTTTCTTTTAGCCACTTCTTTTCCTTCATTTTGGCCTTACTCCTGTATTACACCTTCCCATTTGTCCTATCTTTTCTTCAAATGGCTTTTTATTTCTCTCTAGGTCCCCTCTCCCACAGCAACTGGCTACCAGTTGAATTCACCTGGACCACCGACCCAAATCATGCAATCAAAGTGTGTACCTCTCCTTAGGTACCACTGAAAAGCTGAACTAGGTCTTGAAGAAGGCCTGTTGGAAAGTTATACTCTTCAACTTCCTCATGGAGTGCAATGCATGCAAAGACATGAGCCTAAAGGCTATGCCCACTCTGTCTGGTGGAGTATGGGTCAAGAGCAGTCCAAAGATTAGGACATATCAGGTAGGCTAGGCATGGCTTACAGATACTGACCCAAGGCCAGCCAGACCTCTGTTATCCTGTTTATCAGTCCTTTCTTCATTTGATAAACTTAACAACTCAAATTTCTTGCTAAACACCACTAGAATAATTTTTCTTTTAGAAATCCACTTTTGCTTCCTTTTACAAAATATCACGGTACTCTCCAATAACTGGGGGACCAAGAATTCCAAGAGCTTTAAATCCTGCTTTGGAAAGACAATTTTATAGTAAACTTTTTGTTCATAAGAAAATATTAATTTCTGTATTGGAACAGGACTTTTTCTTTCAAAAGAAAAAATGTCTCCATTCATTCATTCATTCATTCATTTAAACAATATAAACCTAGAAAAAAAAAATCCTTAATTATATGCATGTTTTAAGGAAAGATTGATTGACTTCCAGAAATACAGCACATGGATTTTTCTAGTTACCTACTATTATTTTCCACTGTTAACATCAGTAAGTCATCCAGCAGACTGAAGGGAAGTAGTAGTCTTAAATGTGAAGCAAAAGTAAATGGGAACAGACAGTATCTTCAGTTGATGAAGGAAATTAAGATATTTCAAAAGATGTTTTCAATGCAACATCCCAGAGCTTTCTGAATTAATGTGTATTCAGGTTTGATTACTGAAGGCTGTCTTTAAGAGGTGGTTTCAAGGCACTTGGCTAGAAAGCTATTCCAGATGTTGTCAGTTACACAGAGAGTGTATTTATTAAGCATTTTTGCATTTTCCATTTCAGTGTGTACTTAACTGCTGTTTCGTTTTATCTTCTTATTTTGTTGTCAAAAGGTCCCAATGGCAACAAGCAGAGACAATGGAAATACAAACGAATGATAAAGTTAACCACACATTCAGAAAGGTCTTTAAATTTATTACAGCAATTTCATCCATTCAGTCAACAAGTCATAAAATCTCATGGAACAAACCTTTAAAAGATGTGCATAGGTATACCACCCTCACAGGTACACCGATTTATAATTGCTGATACACAGTCCTCTGTCTGTGTTTGTAAAGGATGTTCACTTACGTAAATCTCCATCCTCACGGTCCAGGATACATGTAGATCTCACAATGAACTTATTGGGTACCACATGCAAGGAGCACGCGGGCTGTGAATGAGCAATTGTGGAGGCAATATAAAGTGGAGTAGCTCCTCTGAAGTCACAAAAATTAAGCAGCGGAATGGATCTAATATGTCTCACTTAAATGTCATGCGTCCTTTTCAGGTGCAAGTGACTGTTCCTACAAAATCATGAGTGAATACTCAATGGTTGTATTTTGAAATGTGCCCTAGTGAATTTTGAACTAATAAAAACATATTAATTCTAATCACAGCTAGATGCAGAGATAGGGAAATGTGATATATCCTCCCTCTAAAAACACAAAGACAAAAATTTCCATGACACAGGGATTCATCAGTCTTTTTTTAGCAGCTGACTAACAACATCCAGTCAAGTCTAATCAAAAAAAAAAAAAAAAAGTAAAAATAAAAAATTATTTTTTTATTAAAAAAAAAAAAGGGCTAAGCCAGCAAGTATACAACGAATACTGCATCCTCAAACACAAGGAATGTGTGGGACAATGACCTTTACTCTGAGATACAGACCCTCCTGTGACTTAACAAATTCTGCTGCTCTCTTGTGCACATTTTAGGCAGCACATACACCACATTGAATCATCTGCTCATTGTGCATCATTTCTTTTGTGGTGGATTAGAATTCAAACAGTAAAATCCAGTTATGGACTTCTCATGTATGGGAGAGCTGACTTCCTCGGTTTTATCCTTTCTCAAGAGGTGGGGCAAAGTGACTGCAAAGTTTACTCTGGTTTTAGGTTCAGAATGATTCAGTATAACTGTTTGAACCCAAAATTTAGACTCAAATATTATTTTTTCATATTAATTGTGAATTAATTTTCATATATTCTGCCCAGCTTTAAGCACAGACCTTACCAATGGAAAAAAGTTACACAGGTATTTTAGGCACTTGATTCTCATTGAAAATTTTTGCTGCTCTGCACCCCTAAATAACCATTTTTTCTACTTACTTCTGAAGGTAGAAAAGTGGATCAATAATCCATAAAAAGTTTGGTGCCCAAATGCTGTTCTTCTTTCCAGAACCTAAAAGTAGTATAGTCAATTAAATGGCAACTGATTGTAACATACCTTTACTTCTCTTGTCCAAGAGGTTTTGTGAAGTTGTGTATTAACAATTGACACGCAAAGCAACAGTCCTTATATTCATTTTTCTCCATATTCCCAGAGGAAATCTCAGTTTTATGGGTTTTGTCTTGTTTGACACTGAACAGTGGAAGTTAACAAGTGGATCAAGAGAAAAGACCAGGACAGAGAAGCTACTGACATAAGTATGGTCTTGCCTGAAGGTGTTAACAAACCATACAAACCCGGGAGAATGAGAAATAAATGCAAATATGGAGAAAACTAAGAAAATGTGATCATACAATAGCCACAAGTAAGTGTACCATGTAAAGAAGGCTATAGTGAAATAACATAGAGCTGGAATAAACTGCAAGAGTAAGAGGTAATTTTAGAGTAAAAAGAATTATTTTTTGGAGGTCATTTTAAGGTTCCTGTATGTGGTTTCGCTCTCCTCATTATTCTGCACTACTCTGGGTCATGAACCTCTTACGCATTGAGTCAACTAACTGTGGGAGTTAGAGGTGTCCAACACTTGTTTTCAAAATGCTCTCCACCTAACCAAATCAGATCTGTAGTAGTCAAATATATTTAGTGCTTTGGACTATGCTCATTTTAACCATCAAACTATGTTCTTGCATAATTGTATCACTTTGTGAGATCTGAATTTGTGATGATTATTTGACTGTCCTGCTAGAAATCCCAGCAGTTCTTAGTCTTCTGCAACAAAGAATCTTTGCCATATTGACGGTACAAAGCCTTTACTAGTATGTACCTAAATATTTTTCAAAGCTGACATAAATTCACTATGAAGACCAGAACTCATTGCATCCCTGCTGCCTTTGATGCTTCCCACCCATGTTTTCATGACACTGGAATCACAGAAAAGTAGGTGTAAAAGAGAACTAAGGAAGTCATTCAGTCTAACCCATTGATCTCCTCTCTTTCTTCCATGTACACCTCAGAAAACAATAGCAAAATCAGCCCCTCTGTATGCACATGAGGTGGAGCTGGCTTATAAATACCACGAGTCCTGCAAAGGTTAGCCTTTGCAAAAAGGTAGGCAGAGAATCTGCCCATACTTTTTAGGATTTGAGACAGTCTCAGGGAAGAGTTGGATATTTGCATTTGGCCCCTGGCAAGAGCCTACTGGCAAAGGGCCTTAATGCAGCAGGGAAAAATGACTTTGCCCATGAAGATCTTGCCTTTATAGAAGTGAGCTGGACAGTCCATCCAGGAATCCTGGGAACTCATATAGCTGAAGGGACAGGGAGCCTTATCATCAGCAAATGTGTAGCTCTTAAATATATCCCACAGAGAGAATGATTTACAGGTATCTAGAAAATGAGCCCTCTGACATTTTCTTATTCCAACAAATCCCTCCCTTGTGTTTCTTCCCAAGAGGCAGTGATTTGGTTTGATGTACTTTGCCATCTGAATTACTTACTGATCTTAGCCATAAAAATAATCTTTA
>VXAA01002585.1:275957-289145 GCA_013399115.1 Anseranas semipalmata
AAAAAAAAGACTGGTAACTATCTCATTACTACTTCCCAGTTCTTCACAGTCAAACTCTAATCATATTAGGCATTCATGAAAATGAAATATTTTAAAGCATACTTTTAATCATTCTATACCATGTTGTTGCTAAATTTTGTTTCCTTCATCCCTCGTCCATCAGTCTTTCTGCACTTTTACTCTCAGTTCCTTCTGAACTTGGGCTGAATTTGCTCTAGAATCAAACACAGAGTTATTCACATATCTATGACATTCTAATGTTACATTCTGAAAATAACTCTTTTTCTTAGAAAAAAATAATGGTACTTTGAGTTTTTGTTGTTGTTTTCTGAAAGGGCACTTCTTTTTCTTTCCCACACTGAAAGTATATTGTTTTCATAGTAAGCAGCATAACTTTGAATTCTGAAGGCTATTTTTCATACAAATTTGCTGGGGAAAAAAAAATGCATTTTTTTTTACATCTACAGATTGTTTCGGCAGTTCATTGATTTCACCAGAAGAGTTAATCCACTACAGAGTTCATCAAAAAATTCGACTCTTACAGTCAAGTACCTTTAATAAAAAAATGATGGCTCCTAACCAAATCATTAAAAAACAGCTGAAGCTCTGAAATGATCTGAAGTGAAATGAAATTTTGAGTAGTTCTATTTAATGTAGCATCCTTTTTGCATCAGTTCATATTCTCTTCTAGACTATTTGCCTTTTTCCTTCATACTCCATCAACTTCTTTTACTTCACTTGTTAGAATCCCAAATTTAGGAGGATTCAAGTGTACGAACACAATACCTCATGCACATTGTATTTTGAGGTTGTAATATGAGCAATTCATATACACAAGACAACATTCACAACTATGAAAGTATCTTTGCGTATATAACCTTCTGAAAATTTAGAATTAAATAAACAACCCCAAACCCCTTTGCATTGGTTCATCCCTCTTTTACGTAAAATAATACAGAACATATTTTTCACAGATCACTATTTGGTGTATAATACAAGTAATCTGCAACAAAGGATGGTGTTTCTCAGCCACAGATCCTAATCTTTATGTTTGGAACTTTGTGATGAAGCACAAACATACATATCCTCTAAAAATTGTGCCTTTTCCTGTATAATTCCTCTGCATATATGTTATTGTGGACACGGAATCATGGCCAATCATTAAGCTTTCAAAGTTAATAATGGCACATCTTCCTTTATTACCTACATTTTCCTTATTGATAACACTTCTATCAACTCTTACATTTCAAAATCTGCAGAGAGGGTGAAAATGGTGAGTATACTCAAGGATGATATACTCTCATTCCCTTAATACATCAAAATGTTTGAAAAGGGAATCCCTTCACTTGCCTAAGGAAAACTGAGCTGTCTTTACTGCCAGTATGAAATGGAAAATAATCTCTATTATTAACTAATTTAATGAGGAAAATGGAACTTTATTACCTAAGCCAAGCTATGCTTAACAACTTGGCTATAAATAGTGAGCATTACAGTGTAGCTGGCACACTTACACTCCATGACCTCACTATCAATGATTAGAAGGTCGTACTAAGTTAAAGCCCAACTCTGGTGTCTTCTTTATAATTATATTGTTTTAAAATTTAATCTTCCTTTGGAGCCTATCTAAATGTCTCTACTTACTCCTCATTCAGAAAACATCCCCACTGTGACAATTTTACTGTACTGGATGTCTTAACTGAGGAGAAATATATTTGCCACAAGCAAAAGTTGTTTGTTACCCTGCAGAAGGCATAGCAGATCTGTTGAAGATCTCAGATAGGGTGTCTAGGCACCACTTCTCCCAGTTCACAGAGAAAAGAACTTGCTGACACCGCAAAAATCTGTGATCTAGGAGACCATCCCATGTTTCTCCTTGAAGATATACACTCAGCTGACAGGTCATCTCCTGAGGTGTCAGTCTCAGGGGATTCCAAACTATCTTCTCTGTCAGTTATGGAGGAAAATGCATACAGAGGCAAGCCTGTACTTTCCAATTTAAGAAACCAAAATTCTGGGTCCATTGTGAGGAAGAATTTAGATGACTAGTATTTTTAAGGAGAGAAAAGGTAACAGCTTGTTAATGAAACATGAGGCTTAATTCAGAATGCACTGCATTCTGCTCCTTTTATGGTGCAGAATTAATTACCAAAACACTTTCTTGGCAGGAATACATAACAATACTCATACCCATGTTTCTGAAGGGAGATAAGAACAGAATCAAGAAAAAGAAAAAAAAAAAAAAACATGAAAGGGAAAGCACAAAGGACAATATAGTGCAAAGGAAAAAAAAAAAAAAACAGTCTTTGGAATTTTCCAATGATTTACTCATCATTTTATTTCAAGTTTGCACCATAGCTTCTTCACTGGTTCAACCCTGGACTTATATCAGGATTATTTCAAATGCATTCACCAAATACAGGCATAAATATAGACTATAACAGTGACTAGACTCAGGACTCAGACAAAATTTCATTTGGCTGTTTCCTAAGCTAGTCAGACAAAGATATTTCAAAAGACGTTAGTACACAGAACCATTGTGGCTATATACAGCAGCAAATAATTACAATACCACATGGATTTGACTTTGATTCTTCCAGTTTTGTGGGTGCATTTGCAACTAGTACTCTAATGCCCTTTCAAATGCACTCAGAATCCTGTGAAGAAAACAGAGCAAAACAACAGACAAATATACAAATGTTCACTTTCTGGATTTTGAGACAGAAAATGCTCTGGGATTTTGTTTCATATCAGCAATGTTTACAAGACACTTTGGTTTTATGGTACCTGAGTGATGATTAGTTTAAACCATCTGATGGAATTACAGCTATCATCAGTCTTTAATAGCAGGTAGGTTTACAAATGCTAGAATAAAGAGGTTGTGAGGTGAGATGAAGAAGTACACCTCAGATAGACTGCTGACCCCAATTTACCCTAATAGCAAATGCATTGAACCAGATTGCTCCAGAGGGTTTGCATCCTTAGAGTCTCTGACTCCTACTTTTCATCCACAATAAATCATAGGGTGGTGTCTTACTGGCTAGAGACAAATGCAGTTAATAGTTTCCAAACAGATGGAAAATTTACTGGCAATCATGGGTCACAAAATCCAAGCACAGATAGTAAAATGATTACCGTTTTGAACAGTACTATCACATCTCTGATTAATGATGAGACTCTATACAGACTCACATGGTCATATCAACAGAAACACCTTCTATAGTAAAAGCAGACTATATACAACCTTCAATTTGATTTATTTTTAGAGAATTAATTTATTTTTGTTATTTCAAATCCAGCTTCCAAAAGCTCTACTTTTGTAAGGTCAAAATTAAGGTAGTTTGTACTAGGGATTGGAATCAAACCCCAGCAAACTGTTTTCTACCAACATCATAAACTCCAACATAGGACTACCACCAGCAAGAAAGCTCTACGTGTGTTGTCAGGATTCTTGGCTCTTGGCTGTGCACTAATGCAACAAGTTTTATGTACAGTTTCTTAGTTTTGGCTCAACAACATCAGTACAAAAGCAATTTTACAAACATCAGGAAATAAATAGGAGTCCTATTTTGTAAGTCTATTATGCAGCTTTTGTATATTTAATTCTATAACTTGAAGAATGGGTGTATTCATAGATATTTTTCTTCTTTAAGCACATGTATGGTATGTGCCTTTGCATTTCATAATGTTGATTTCACTCTTCCATAATTGAGTACAGTTCTGTCCTTTACCACTATGCCAGAAAAGCAACAACATACAAAAATCACTCTGTAGAAGAATGTGATTGCAAGCTGTTTCACTTGGAAATAGATACAGCTTTGGGATCTTTCCAGTTTTCTGTAGAATTTTAAAAGTTCACCTAGTAGGAATCTTAAATAAAATCCATGCAAAAGAAAGTGCTTTCAATGCATGAACAACTATGACAATACTGTACACAAAGTTGACCATTATAAGAATACCATATTTCCAAGAGCTTGTCATCAGAACAAAGTTCTGCTGAAGGTTTTCCAATATTTTAAATGTGAGCTCAAGGTGTTTTGCTAATTTTAAACTTATTCCTGGGATTTGTAGCCCTTTGTATATTTTTTTTCTTGAAAGACAATTGATTTTATTATTTTTTTCTCAAAGAACTGCAGTCTATTTCCTGTTCTTTATCTTAAACTTATTCAAGTAACTCTTGTATAAATCATATTTCCAGTGTAAACTCAGTAATTCCAATGGATATTCCTATACTTGTAATATAAGTGACCTCAGGGCACAGGTCTGAGCACAAGTACACAATTGTCCATACTGCATAGTTGTTAACATTAAGTCCAGTCACTTAAAACAATGCTGAATCACACCAAATGGAATGGTAATCTCCCAATCAATGCTCAAATGTGGTTTGTGGAATGGTTCCAGTGGACAGCAGGGATGAGGCCACCTTGCTCTGTGGAGGACGAGTGCACGGCCATCTGACAACAACCTCATCCTGCCTCTTGTGCTCAGAGTCAGAGAATGGACCTTTCCGCATTTTATTTACTAGAATAAATGTAGACAGTGAATCAGCTGAGGTTCAAAATGCAAGCAAATGTAATCTTATGTCCTACACAGGACAAAGGGACTTATTCATCTTCTGGGAAGTTTATGCAGGCTGAAAAGAAACCTACATTCTCCGAAGAGACGCATCCCTCTGGACAAACCCTGAAGGCCACCAGTAAGAATGCACCTGAGGAGGCCTCAGCCAGCACTGAACATGCCAGAGTCATGGCATGTGCTTATATACATCATCTCCTGCAAAATGTGATTTTCATCCATGCAGCTAGCTATCACATCAGTACAAAGCAGTTGTTTCATGCTTTAAATAGGGCTTGAACCATGTGATACACCACACAGCAGCATTCCCTGCTCCACACCATGGTCTCCCTGTTCAGACCCTACCAGGAAAAGCTTGGCCCACAGGAGGAAGCTTTCTCTTTGGAAGGGCTCTGGAGTTTCACATAATGCCTACACCTGTGCAAATACTCTTGCAAACAGCTAAAGTGGGTCAGTTCAGCAGCAAACTAGAGCTTGTTCATACAGCCTGAAAAGCTATGTGTGCTTTCCCTAATTTTAGTCCTTAATATTCTTCCAGAAGATTTCTTTTCTGAATCAGAAAAGAAAAAAATACTGTCTTCTAGAACTGAAACTATTAGCCCTTACACCATGCTCCACACATTACACAATAATTCCAAGAGGCACAGCAATGCCTCTAGGCTGTTGGAGAAATGTGAGTGCTCATCTGGGACAAAACTAAAGGCTTTGTTTTATGAGGGAGGGGACAAAGAGCAGGATGGGAACTGAGCTCCCACTGAAAGTCAACAGGAGTTGAGACTCGAAGTAAGTCTGAACCCTTTGAAATTCACAGTTCAGTTCAGTACACAACAACACTTCATAAATCACAAGAGCAGTGAGGGAAAGGGAAGAAAGGGAAAACCTATCCCTCATTAAACTGTAATTTCTACTAATTGTTGTGTAGGAAAATTTACTAGTACTCATCTGTCCTGTGAGAAGAAAAATCCATGAGTTAAAACAAACCCCCAAAATCACACCTTTTTTGGCATTTTGCATCTTAAAAAGTTGATATTTCAATCTCCACATTGTAGCTACAAACAGCCTATCTGCTCCTGAAACTCCTGAAAACAAAACGGGGAGTCTGATTCTCATCAAATGCATTAGGATTAAAAGTATTCACACTAGAACAAAGGCAACATATGAGAGAACAGCTAATTCATCCGAGCATTATACTTAACAACCATTTCTCAGTAGGGAGAAAAAATAAAAGCTAGGCCACTCTTTCAAGTTGGCTTGACCCATTTTACAAAATTTTCAAATGCAAAGCCCAGAGAAGTTACAACCGGTCCTTACACTAGATTTTGCAGCTGACACATGGAGACTACTCAGGAAAAAAAGAATATCTGTTATCTCAAAAGACTGGTAAACCAACTTCTGCTCCAGAGAACTTTATCTAGACTTAGAGGTGAACTTCTTGTCTTGCTGGTCTCTCAGTCCCCTTAAAGCTAGTTGCTGCCCGAGCAGGTGGCCCGGGCAACTGGAAGACATTTTGCAGTGGGCTAAGTCTTGATATTTCTTCTGTATGTTGGACCATTCACAGGATTGAATCATGATATGAGAAGACATCTGGGGGCAATCTGGATGCCAAAGACACAAAACCTGTGTCTTTGTTTGCCCCTCTAAACTTAACAAGCAAAGTGTTGCTGACTTCTCCTTTTCTCTCCTATTGGGAGATGTTACAACATTACACTCAGATTCTGATCTTCTCTGAGCTCTTTCTCTGGCCTTTTACCCAGCCATGATCAAACTTCTTTTCCTCCTCCCTCACCCTCTTTTCTTTCAGCAGCTTTCCTGTCTGACTCCAACAGCTGTTTGTCCTTTACAGACTCTGTCTTCCCACAGCTCACAGCTGCACTAACAGACTTTTCCAGCTATCTGCCCAGTCTCTGAGTCTTTCTTTTGGCTCTCCAGCAAATCCAGAATCTCCACCTGCATCTCCGGGTTATCCCCAACACTCAGAGTGGGATCTTGGTTTAATTTTACTGGCACCACTTTTTAATAGCAACACTTACTTTTTTTTTTTTTTTTAACTTCACTGGAACAAAGGAAGAAGCTAAAACAAATATATGAGGAAAGTGGGATATTTCACTATCAAGCACATGATGAATAGAAGTCATAGATTCACAGAAATTAAAACTGGAAAAGACCCACTGGCTATTTGGTCATCTTGTCTGTCCCTGCCAGTGCAGGACTGTTCCCCACAGCACTTTTAATGGTGATAAAGAATGTAGAATAAATAATTATTTGACCTTTTATTATGGTTCATAATGAAGTTATTGTATTGTTTTCCAGTCTATTTTTTTCTGTTTTCAGTTGTGTGTACACATACACCAAACTAGCTCTATCACTTCTTTTTTCACTGCCACACAGAAATGTTGCCTCCCCATGTATTGCAAAAGCAATTATGCACTTCACTCATAAAAGAAGCAGCAATATATTTATTGATGAGAATTGTAATTTAGCAAAGCTTAAATGTGAACAAGACAGTAATTTAATAAAGTTCTAAAGGTTAACGTGACATTAACAAGTTTCATGATGGCAAGGTCACTTGATTATTTATGGCATAGAGGACAGCTTCAGAATAAAAACATCAGGGAGACCCTCACATTGAGTCATGAGGCTCAGAATGGAGTCCCTTTTGCCATCCAAACTCCAAGAAATCTAGATACGACCAGATCCTATCCTAATCCCAGACTTAATGGTTTATGCTTAAAGGATTATATGCACAATCAATCCTTTATATCACTTAGCTAAGATTACAAAGTTTCAACATGCTTAGCAAATTACTTGCAAAGTTTCAACAAGCTAGCTTTTAGTCACTTACCAAGTATCTGTCACAGGTAAGGAACCTCTCAGCCTCGAGGATTAACCTTGAGCAGTGTCCCTGCTCGAGGAGATCACGGCATGCAGCCTGCTGCAGTACAGGAGAGCTCAACAGTCTCTGGGCTGTCCCCTGTTTATGGGGTAAAATGACTGACTAGTAGTCATATTTGCATACCTGCCATACTTGGTTGCTCCTTTAGTCCTTGGATCTATCTCACCTGAATCTACCTTGAGTCTGGTTCAGCTATGACGACCAGACGCATTCATCACAGCCACCACTGATGGTTATTGTCTGAGTAGGGTTAGGGGTTAAAAGTCAGGTTAGGGGGGAGGCAGTGAGGGTACACTGTCATGCTCTGTAATAACATTTATTTGTAACACAGATTCACAGAATTGTAGGGGTTGGAAGGGACCTCCAGAGATCATCGGGTCCAACCCCCCGCCACAACAGGTTCCCTAGAGCAGGCTGCACAGGTAGGCGTCACTGGTCTCCTAAAGAGTGTGAAAGCAATCTTTTGTCTTATCTAAAGGACTTGGTCTGTATACCAAAAGAGAAACACAGAGAACTTCAACTTCTATATATTTTTCTGGACCACCTATAAAGAACAGGAGTGACAATGTTAACATAGAGGAAACCTCCTCAGTCTGCTGTTGCTGATCATTTCCTCCTCTTACAGCCATGGAGTCAGAAAACAACCATGTGTGAAAGGGACCTCTGGACATCATCTGAGCCAAACTCCATCTCAAGGCAGGGCCAAGTCTGATGTTATGTCAGTTTATTCTTTTTTTTTTTTTTTCTCCAATTGAGCTCCATCCTTGGAGCCATAAGCCACTTTGACAAACTGCTCCATCACCTGACCACCCCCTCTGGTATTGGAATTCTTTTTCTTTCTATCTAATTGTGATTTCCTGTCAAGGAGCAGCAAGAGCAGGACTGCTCCACAAGGAAAGGTGAACCAGGAGCTGACTTCAACACAGCACAGGCAGGGCAGCTCCCTCCCTGACCAGCACATAGGACCACAGTGTCTGAGCAGGGTGGGCAGAGAATGACTTGTGAGAACAGGCTTAGTTGACAGTTTCAGACAAGGCAAGACAGTGAGTCTGGTCCAGAGTCCATCTTGGACCAGCAGAAGATTGGAGACAAATCAGCCGTCAGTGTAAGTCCAGAGACCACCCTGAAAAATCAGCCAATAAGCTGGGAGAGCAGGATAGAGTACTGTATCTACAACATAGCTCAGGCAAAGGCTGGGGTCCCAGGCCTGATCTTAAATGAAGCCCCCAGGCAGATGGTTTGTGTGGAGGCCTCAGTAAAGCTGGTCAGGACCATTAAGGTATGGTAATACATTCACAATACTTCCCTTGTTGCTACTTATGTCCAGTGGTTCTCTTCCTTTCACTGTGAACATCTGAGCAGTGTCTACCTTCATTATCTCTGTAAGCAATCATTCATTAGGCAGCCAAGAAGAATGATTAGCCCTCTTTTCCTAGGCCAAACACAGCTCCCACAGTATCTCATACATCATGTGCTCCAGACCTCAGTTATTCTGGTGGATCTCCACTGGATTCTCCCTTGTATGTCAGTATCTTTCTTGTCTTGTCTTTGTTCAGTCCAAAACTGGACCCAATACTCCAGATGTGGTCTTACAAATGACAAATAGAAGGGAAAAATCTCTCAGCTTGCTGGCTATCCTTTTGCTAATACAGTCCAGCATGCACTTGGCCTTCATTACTGCAAAGGAATTTTCTTGACTCATGTTCAACTTGGCCATCTAGACCCCCCAGGACCTTTTCTGCAAAGCTGCTTTCTATTCAGTCAGCAGCCAGCCTTTTTTACATAAGTTTATCACATTCCAAGAGGAGGACCCTGTGCTTTCCTTTATTGAACTTAATAAGGTTTCGTTAGCACATTTCTCCAGCCTCTCAAGATATTTCTGAATGGCAGCTGTGCCCTGAAGTGTATTGGTCACAATACGTTGCTGTTGTCAGTAAACGTGATGAAGACACGTTGCATTCCACCATCCAAACGTTCATGAAGATGCTGAACAGTAGTGACCCTGGTATTGAACTCTGATAGAAGTTACTCATACCCAGTCCTCAGTAGAATTTCAACCTGCTGACCTCTACACTTTGAGCCCAGTGATTCTCTTGCCACACAGTCTAGCTATCATGTCCGTATCTCTCCATTCTGGCTATGCATATGCTATGGGAGCCAATGTTGAAGGCTTTACTAAAGTCAATGAGAAAAATATCCTCTGCTCTCCCTTTATTCTCCAAGCCAGTCACCTGTTATGGAAGGCGACCTTGTTAGTCAGGCATCACAAAATCACACAGAATCACAGAATGGTTGAGGTTGGAAGGGACCTCTGGAGATCATCTAGTCCAACCCTCCTGCCAAGCAGGGTCACCTAGAGCATGTTACACAGGAACGTCATGCACATTGCATGACTTGATCCTGGAAAATTCATCCTGACAGTTCCCAAACACCTTCTTGTCCTTGATTGGGCTGGAACTGGTATCCAGAAGGATACAGCCCAAGGACTGAGGCTGGGTTGGCAAGACCATTCTTGCCCTTCTAAAAGATGAGCATGACCTTGCCTTTTCCCAGTTATCAGGAAACTCCCATAATCCCATGACCTTTCAAAGATGATTGTAAGTGAACTTCATTATTACCAGCTCACTCAGGTACCTTCAGATAGACCCCCATCCAATTCCAGGTATTTGTGTATGTGCAGTTTGCTTAAGTGGTCCGTATCTCAGTCTTCATCTACCATGGTTGCTACTTCAGTCACTCAGAAAGAACCTGGGGGACTCTGGTAGGCTTTCACCCAGATAGCTTTTTTCAATTCAGTTTTCAATTTCTTTTCTTACAACACATACTATTCTACACATTCTATTTAACCATATGGGTAATAGCCCTTCCTGGGGACACATAGTCCTGTGCCTGTGAAGGACCAAGTACCATGGGCAAGACTATGGCTTTTATATAAACTGTAAGATTGGTTCTCCCACACAAAGCATGTCTTTAACCAGTTGATTCTTTTTAGTTTCAACTGCTATTCTAACCTGTTGGCAGTTTCACAGCTAAATTACGTGGTCATAATGGGTCTTAATTTGAACAGAATTCTTAAAGAGCAAAAAGAAACACATTCCTTCCCTGGCAGCTATAATTAAGACTATAATTCAACATCAATAATTTTAATTAGAGCTACCCAACCATTATTCATGACAATTTTCCTTTAGTTTCTTAGCTAAAAACTGACAAACCTCTATTTCACCCAGGTAAGCATATGCATGCAGTAACATGAAAAAGTGTCAGTTCAATATCCTATTTCATGTTGCAGAAAACTTGTGCTCTCCATAACTACTACAAAAGACTCATCTCCAGAATTTGTTCTTGCTTGCATTCAGAAAGGGTTAGTCAGTGTAGTAGCTCCCCTACCAGACTCGGTCTTAATACAGGCACAACCATACCTCCCATGTCAGGTCCCTATAAGCATCACATACACAGAACCATTTTATTTGTTCCTCCTTACTCTGCTATTTCTGTTGGTTCAGAGCAGAAGAACTGCGGGGATACCAGAATGTATTGTTATAGTTCTGGGATATGATAAATAAAGACCAATAACCAATCCTTCTTGAGGTAAGGGGCAGATAAGCTCCATAGTCCTACACAGTTGTGAGTACAATTAACTTTACTCTGCGTTTTCCCAGATTAACTGAAATGTTAATTATTTTGCATAATACAGTAGTAGAATGGTATTAATTATATTATTTTTCTCCCATTCATAAACTGTGTACTATTCAATGCAATAAAAGTAAAGACAGACATCACAGAAATAAAACCAGTCATGATTTTTCTGGGCATAGTGTAATTGAATATATTTTTGATACAGAAAGAGAAAAAAAAAAGTCATTGCAGACAATTGTTATGGCACATTACATGATTATATTCATCTACTCAGTCTCAGGAATGTCTATGAGCAACCTGAACCTCATTGTCACACTCAGTGTCTTTATTTGTCTCCAAGGAATCTCTGAGAACTATTTGGATACAAAAAGCACAATTCAAGAAGTCAGGGTTAAAAATGAAAAGAGGTAAAAGAGATTGACTTAAGCACAAATTTAAATGCCATAGAAGTGAAATTTTAAGAGCATGTATTAGAAGGGAGGAGGGCCTACATAGGATTCAGAGGAAGCTTCAGTCTGGACATCACTTAGTATAGTAAAAGCATAATATCTGAAAAGTAGCTTTTATAAATTTTAAGGCTCATCCTGCTTTCCCCAAATAACAGTGACAGTCTCCACTGAAATCAGTGTGAGAGCTGTCATCCCAGAAAGCTACATGAACTTTATAAAACGTAAGAAGCTTGGTACCTTATGCTAGATCTCATAAATGTTGCCTTTATGACATTGTTTTTGAAAAACAGGTTCCAGCAGAAATAGTTGTGTTTGCTAACACACACACACGCACACAAACACTACTTTTGTAAATCTAAAGCATTTCATAGACAAATGTATTGTGAGATCTTCAGGTACTTGGCATTTTTAGTCAGGACTTGTGAGTTGTCTTCTTCAGTGACAGTTTTGTCTGTGTGCAAACTGAATAGAAATTTAACCTGGACCTCAAAATTGGGCCCCACTGTTTTACTTTTTGCAGATCCATTGAAAACGTAATGTTTTTCCACTGGTTTTGCCAGCAGTGGGAATTTTGTTTCATGCTCAAGCAGTGGAAAACTCTTCCCATCCCTGTTAGGTCTGGTGGGCCTCAAAATTTTAACAAGTGAATCAAAAGATCTTATTTTAATAGGCGAGCAGTTTGAAACTTTTACTTGATTTCTCCAGGAGCATTTTATCATAGCTATTTGAAATGTTCCTATAAAAGGTGCTTAATATGGGTTTTTGCCTTGTCAAAACAATTTTTTTCACATTGTTCATTAAAAAGAGCCATGTAGCAGAGATTTTTCTGATCTGCATTTATCTGGTAAAAAAAAAGCTGAGCAAATGGTTCATTAATAATGGAGAATTGAAATACCTACAAAAAAAAAAAAAAAAGAATGTTGTTTAAGCCAGACCTGAATTCATTAGTGCTTCCAAACCATAGCCTTAAAGTTTTCTAATATGTCATTTATTTGGTAATTTTTTCCATATGTTTTCTACCTTCCATGTCAAAAAATGTTCCCCCATACAAATTCTTTCTTTCCTGCTTCTAGTTACTAAAATGCACCCTGTAGTATAGCTTCTTTTCATAGCTACTGAGAGTCGAGTAGATCCATTTTATACAGTTTTGCAAAAAGGAAAAAAAAAAAAAAAAAGACATCCTAGACAAGATCTTCAGATGGTTTTAATCAGCATCACTCCAAAGAGTTCAAGAAACTGTACTAATACAGACCAGCTGGGGATCAGCCCCCTTTATACTAGAAAACAATGAAACCAATTTTTCTTGGTCTTTCTCTGGTTCTTTAATATGTGAAAAATAAAGGACGATATTCACTCTGTGTGAAATTCATCCCCTCTCAAAAGCAAATCATGCCAGTCTGTGCACCAATGAAATATTTCTCAAGGAATTCATGTTCTTATAGGCAAAGCTTACTTTATTATAGGTCTTAGTGAATCCCTTCACTAGCGTAGAAATCTGATACCAAAAGGAAAAGCCAAAAGTCCCGTTTGAAGGGAAGTTACAAAAACATCAATGGTAACACTGATCTTTACAAACTCATTCTCTAGTCCCATACTAGTAAATATAATGGGTCTGGAAGGAGGACTAAGGAGAATCTC
>VXAA01002586.1:0-41253 GCA_013399115.1 Anseranas semipalmata
TATATATATATATATGTTTTAAACTTGCTTGGAAGGATTAAAATAGATGAGCCCTGTAATGTAAATGGAGTCATTCATACAAGTTTGACATTTTAAACTGCAGCAGCACAAAATAGAGGTTATTGATATATCAATAAGAGTAGGTTCTTTGTTGCTTGCCCAAGAATTGAGTTTTACATTGTTATTTATTGGATTTATTATAAATTCGATATAATTTTTTTTGACATAATCAGCACAATTAATCTTTCTAGGATCTTGAAATGTGATTATATATGTCTGTCTGCCAAGAATATTGTTAGAACATCAAAAATAGCAGAGCTAAACTTTTTTCCAAACAGAATTTTCCTTATATTTCTTGAAAGTTGGTTAAAATTTGTATTTGACTTATTACATTTCCTACTACCCATAGGCCTGTGTACAGCTGCTTTGTTCAGCATGCTGTCCATATCTTCAGACATTCATTATTGGTCAAAGAAATGCTTGAAATGTCTCAAAAGATGTACAATGGTCAAAGGGTCAGAAGTTCAGATAATCACTCAGGCCTTTGTTCTCCTTCCTCTCATTTATATACCCAGTGTGCTCCAGAGTGTACTGGGGAGCTTTTGAATGCCTTCAAAAAGAACTGGCAGAAATGCCCTTGTAAACCAGACAGGCCTTCCCTGTTTGCCAGAGTATCTATTCCCCTCCACCCCTCCTGATCTGTCCTCAGCTTCACTGACCTCTACAAGGCACGCACATCTGGCAACTGATGCTTTCCCTCATGCTGCTTTTTTCCTATGCCTGAATCATTACTCATGAGAAGCCCACTACGGGGTTTCAACAGTCCTAGCAGCCTCCGCTGGACCAGGTCAGTACTAAAGCTTACTCTACAGAGTGTTTTCCCAGTACTGAATTCACCATTATACACATTTCCCCCTGTCTTGCTACATGCGGAGCCACAACAAAGCTGCCCCAGACCTCAAAAAAAGAGAGCAAAAAGATCTTTGTGGACGTGAATGGAAGTTGGGTCAGGTCTGATTTGTAACTAAATCAAGTCAGCAGCCAGCCCAGCTGAAAATCAGCTGAAACCTGTAGCAGGATGAGTAGGGCACCAACAAGGAGGGTGACAGTGTGAATGAGAAACTTGCAGGGACTTCACGTGATCCCAGTTTTTAGTGCCTGCTGCCACCTGTCCTTCTCTCTGAGTGGGATTTGCAGTCCTCACCATAATGAAAGCTTTTAAAGAGTGAGCATTCTGTCTGCACTCGTGAAAATTCTTTCAGCAACTACTAATAAAACTGTGTGGTAAATACTTACATTGTTATTCCTCTGAGATAAATAGTATGGGGAGTTGAAATGAAAGTCTGACTCAGGAATAAAATTTAAACAAAATAAAAGGAGAAAACTTCAGTTTCAACATACCTATAAGTTTATCTATTCTGGAATCCTGATTTTTATGCTGTTTCTTCTACATGTAAGAATGAACTAAGCTTCATTCCTCAAAGTAAAATATTATGTAATATTGGATCTATCAGAAAATGTGGGAAGTATGTGAAATCTTTTGTAAAACTGTTCTTCAATTTGTCAAAACTACAACTATTCCTAGAGCTGGTCAAATTAAATAGAGGGAGGCAGGGGTTGCAAAAAGTGATATTAATTTTCATTTATGTTTTCCTAAACCAATTAAAAGTTTCAAAGCTTTCACCACAGACTGAAGCGTTACAGATGTTTCTTTTTAATGGCTAAGACCCAGATGCTGCTTGGAGCTTGCAGCAAACTCCTGTGGCATGTTCCCTCCTGTTGCCTTGCAGTTGTATTCTCTGTAGCCTCACAATCACTTCTTGTAATCAAGAAGTGTGTGATAAAGAGCACATTCTTTTTGTTTCTACCTCATTATCCTCCTCTTCTCAGCATCCTCTCTGGTCTGGCCACAAACTGAGGAGGACTGCGTTCCTGCTTCCCAGGGAGCTGCTGGGGCCGGCGGGACCCGTGTGGAGGTGGCTGGCTCCTCTTCTCCGCAGCTCAGCAGCATTTGTCAGGGCATGCATGCCCACCAGCCATGGCCCTCCCCAACAGGGGGAGGCATAATTTAATAATCTTCATCAAGTTTAGGAGGAAGCTAGCCACCAAAAAGCTTAGCTTAGCCAAGGAAGCAGAAATTCATTTACACTATGCACATGCAATGCAATAGTTTCTGAGGCAAGGGCCTGGGTACCAGTCAGAGGTTTGGCAGGCTAAGGAACTAGTTGGGATTGTTTTGTATTAATGTTGCATGGCTAAGATCTGCCTAAAAAGAAATACAAGTGCAGACTTCTCCAAAAGAATGGCCAGCGCCGGTCCCTCAGCCTCTTCTCACAGGACCACTGCTCCAGCCCCTACCAGCTTGGGACCCTGCTGAACTCACACTTGTTTTTCATGTCTTGTATGCAGGGAGGCCCAAAACTGGCCACTGTATACTCTTATGAGTACAGGGCAGAGGGAGATGTTCCTGTCCCCCCATGAGCCAGGCGTGCTCCCGTGCCTGGGAGCTGCTGGTCCACGCCTGGCTCATGGGGCTCCAGGGCTCCAGTGCAGGTAGGTATTTCCTTAGGAGTTTTAAAGGGAAGTGATGATTTACTGCAAACATATGCTTTTATAACAGATAAGCAATCATGAAAATCAGAGGGGGTCCAGGAGGAAATGTTATTTTCCCACCACAGAAAAAATCACAGAAATAAACAGTATGTTTCCTGTAACGTTTTAATTAAAGGGTGCCTCCTCATGGTGGGATCAATTCCCTAAGCAGTACATTTTTCCCATGCAGAGCAGCCGAAGGACGGTATCCCCATAAGGCAGTGTTTGCAGTTCAGACTTCCCTATTTAACATACAGTTTGTCTTCCACCTACTGTGTTTTCTATAAACACTAAACTGTTTGAGCAAGACTGAATTTTCATTTCATGGCTATTGACACCCTGCTGTATTACAGTGGTTTAGAGGTTATTCTGCATTCAAATGTGAGTCTATACCTGAGAAAACATTGTTTTTCCCTGCTTGTCTCATGGAGGAAGAAGAACCTCAAATCATCATCTGGTCACAACTCAGTCCCTGCAGTGCATTTGGGATACCAAATTACCTGCCACCTCCTTATCTAAACTTCCTTTTGAGGATGTAGTTAAGTCCCAGAAGTAAACAAATATGGACAATGCCTATCACACTTATTGGAAGGAGTAAGGACTACAGGATCAAATCCTGAACTGAATAACACATTTGCAACAGATTTCCCATTACAAGGAAAAAAAAAAAAAAAAAGCTAAAAAGAAAAAAGGCATTCATGTGTGCTGTAATTCTCTCCAGATTTTTCCTTACATTAATCAAATCTGATATTAATGTGACTGAAGAAGCACAGATTCACTAGAAGAACTCAGGAGAAAGCAAAAGTCCTCTGTGATGTTTACTTTTCAATTCTTCATGATTCTGAGTTGAGATAAAGATCCCTGGGATAAGTTTTCAGTAATCTCTTGGACACTGTGCAAAATCCTGACACAGTGCTGGAGAGGGAGGTTGCAAAACCAACCAATTTTCTTGCCTTGTTAAAGAATAAATGATTATGCAATGATTCTTCAAACCAGTCCATACATCAGATTTTAGAAAATTAAAACAGTAGTCAAGTATATACTATAACCACAGTTACCATAGTAATCCACTAAGTATCTCCCATTTGCCCTAAAAGTCATTGTCATTCATATGATATGTCTTAACAGCTTTCAGAAATAGTTCATACTGAACTACAGAATATATTGTATTGTTAATTGAAAATTCTCTTGTTACTAACATGTTAAACTTCTCTTTTATATTGTAATAAGCCCATATCAAAATGTGCAAACCTAGATTACTGCTACCAGGGAAGCTGTTCTCTCTCACAGGTATCTCTATAGCTTGCTTTGCAAGTGTGAAAGGTTTTTATTAGTCTGCACCTTTGCAGGTTGAGAATGCACAATATGCTGCTTGCTAGCTGCTAGGTTAAGTATCACTGACTTGGTGTTCAATATAGAAAAATAGAGATTATAATGATTTTAATACTAAATTGGTAGTTGGGTGATTTCCTACTGGTTATCTGTACAGTTCGATTTAAAAATTAAATGTTATAACTCCACATCACACCACACTGCTGCGTTACTTGAGGAAATTTTGTTTCTATGGTAACTGCTGGAGACTTTTTCCACAGTCATTGATGTCACCCACATACTAAATTTAATTACAATATATACAAACCATTGATTTCTTTCATGATAATATCTGGGACCATAATGTAACAGTTACAATCACAGTGAGTATTTTAGTCATCTAAATAAACACGTACAGAGAGAAGGCTATAGGTATATTCCTAAAATATACATAAACAGAAAAGCTTTTGAGAGGAACATATTCATTGGCTCTCCACTGGCAGGTGACCAATTCCATTCGAGGTAAACTTTAGGAGTGCAGGAGCAATAGCAGAGCAATTCTGACACCACCTCTGAGCCAGTAATGAGATGACGATACTGGAGAACTTCAGGGACTGACAGACCTGTTCTTCAGAGCAGCTTGCTTTATAACTCTCAGCTGCACAGCCTGTCTCAGAAAATAAATGTGCATTATGAGAAACATTTTGTCAATGAACTGGAAGAAATTAATGCTTACAATCAGTAAAAGCCCATAGGACAGAGGGATTTTTCAAAGCCTTAGACTGTTTTAGTCTACTTGTGATAAACAAAACTCCACATCAGCGACCATTTTTCCTCCTAAAAATGAGAACCTAGAAGCTATCTATCTTCCTGTAAGACAAAGTTTCAAGAGAGCTCAAAGCTTCACCTTTGATATATTTGCTTGGGTCTGGCCCTAACCCATTGAGGATTTCCTTCTCATAAAGAGGCAGTGGTCTTAGCACTTTCAGGCTCTGATGACATAGTCATCATAGGACAATGTTTTTCTTCCATCTGCAGCTACACCAAAGCAGTTACTTTTGAGGGAGCTTGCCAGCACAAAGTTTCCCAAATGAATTTTTTACAATAGTAACCAATAACTCAACTTTGTCTAATTTCCAGAGCATGGTAGAAACAAGGTTCATTTCCCATGTCAGTACTTTCTGTTTCTTGTGATTCTTCATCCTGCTGTTACAGGGAATGATGGTGTGACCAGCCACCTATATCAGGAGAGCAGGGAATTCCCAGTATCAGAAGAAACTGTACCTTGCCTAGCAAAAACTCTTCAATTAAATTATTAGGTGAAGTTACATCATAAGAGATGTTTAGAAATACAGTCATCAAACATTGACTATGGCTTCAGTGATTCCCTCACTGATGTAACAGAAACTTGTATATAATTGTGAGAACACCCAGATACTATGCAAACATTTCCCCTTTCAGAAGCAAATGCAGCAATTCCTAAATACAATCTATAATCTAGTTATAATATTGATTGGGCTAACTCTACAAATATGAATAGTGCTTACCTTTACCTAGAGCCTTTATATCTAATTCTTCTCACTTTTTCTTCTCTTTCGTATATTGGCATTCCTTCTTGGAAATCTTTCCACTTTTCTGAATTCTTGCTGTATCTAACAACATCTATAGTACTCAAGAGACAACAGAGGTTGCAGCAGGGAACTGTTTTTGAAAAGGATCCCTGAACTCAGGCTGCATGTAGTGTTACAATGTTTGCCGAAACACCTTTTAATAAAGAGCAAATATTTATAAATATGATGTCTTCTGCTGTTGCCCATTTGCCCGACTTGAAGTACCTGCAATATCTCAAATGTGTTATAAACAGTTAGACTAGGGTGATTCACAGCAAAGTGATTAAAGATGTAACACACAGCAGAAGCAAAAANTGTGTGTAAGAAATATTTTGCAAAATAAGTGAAAGAAAGCCTTAATTTTGTATACAGAGCTGGTCCTGAGAGACAATGATAAGATAATAAAGATGGAGCTATTTTGCTGCTGTTGCATTAGCTTGTAAAGGATTTATTTGCTTGCTTGTTTTTACTATCACATTGAGGGGAAAAAGATGACAAGGGAGTAAAAAGTGCTTTCAGGAATATGGCTACCGTATTACAGGGAAGCTTTTGACAGGGGAACAACTAATAAAGAAATCATCTCAGGACAGCATTAGAGAAAGCGAAGCTGTTGCTGATACACTAAACTCTTGTGCAATTTGTTTTTAACAAGATAAAGATTTTCACAAGATAAAAAGAAGGAAATTGATACTTACACAGCACAGCTGGAAACTCTAGTACCATTATGTAACTTGGAAAATCTATGAGACTCCTACTAAGACAGGAAGATATGTGATTTTAGCTTCTTTGAGAAATGAAGACAGATTCTTTGAGAAATGCCTCCAAATAACAAAGACAGACGTATTGTCCATAGGACAGGTTAAAGCTATAGCAGCCTGCAACGCTGGCTGACATAGGACTGTCAGCAGAGCAGGACAGAAACAACAACCACTAATGCTCAGTCTTTGGTGCAAGGAGGCTCAGTCACTATGGGCTCTTGTGCTACTATCTTTGGGATAAAGGCAAAACCAAGAAAACAACAAAAACAAATCTCAGTGAATTCAGTGACTGAGAGTTTAAGGATATATAGCAAAGGGGAAGACACCTGCAGAATGGCTTTAGTAGGCACACAGGTTCTCAACATGTCCACAGCAAGGGGGGCTGCCTGCCATTCGGCCACCATCACTGTAGTCCTGACTTAGATCAATGACTCCTTTGATTTCAGCTGGGTTGTGGAGCCAGCTGCAATGTGATGCTAGCCCTGTAACAGGCCACAGTATTAGACTGAAGAAATGAAACCAGGTGCTAATGGTGCACAAAAAGCTATTCTAATGCACTCAGATAAGAAACCCAGTGAACCAGATACATTGTGGCTTGGAGTTTGTATAGTTTTGTTACAACAGCTATGAAAACAATTAAAAGCAAAAGGGTAGTAACCTCAGAAACTGGAAGAAAGAATCCAGGTCATAAGAAATAGAGCTGGAGGAGGCACCAAAAACACACAGAGCTAGAATGGTAAATATATTTGCAACACCACTGCAAATATTTCTGGCAGGGCAGCAGGTTAGCTTTTACAACATGGAATTGATCTTTAATTACTGCCCAGCACACAATTGTCACAATACATATATTGCAGACAGTTTTGTGTACAGCAAAAGAAACCTTACTCCAACACTGAAACAATGTGAATCAAATCTGTGTTCACAGCTACTCTGAAATAAATATGAAATAATCTGGCAAAAGTCATTGTAATTATTCCAGGCTTGTGCTTCTGTCAAACAATTCATAATGTATGAGGTTTAGATCAATTTCTCCTGTCATCAAGGACAAGCTCAAGATTTTAGAGAGAATTCCTTTCTCTTTTCTCCATTACGTATGTAAAATAAAGATTAATTATGTATGTAGATTCATTCTAGTCAGAGCTGGTTGAGTTATAATTTATTTTACTACTCACATAAAGAGTGGGTCAAATTCACCTGCTCTTTGGTGGGGTCAGATAGATATAAACGAGAACAGAAGCTGGCCCAGCAGGTAACTTAGATCAGTATTTATGACATCCTAATTTGCCCTGTTCATGCTATGGCTGCATTGCAGCTTCTTGAAAGTTACACCCTTTAAGCAATTACAACCCCAGAAAGACTCTTACTCATCTAATTTATACATGCTTTTTTCCTATTGGCTTCAATAGTGCCAATAAAATCTTGTCTCCACTGTGCAAAACAGCACAGCATCGAGCTTGGCCTGCTGCCAGGACAGAGAAGACTCATTAGCTGGGCTGCAGCATCAGCCCAGTACAGTTCTGCTACTCCTGGTCCAGCTCCACAGCTCGGAAGAGCCTTGCCCTGAACCCCGCAGACAGCTCAGCTTGGTCAGCATAGCCCAAGCCCTCCACTGCTCCAGGGTCTGAAGAGAAGGCTTAAGCTTGTTGCATTCAAAGTATCCAGCTCCAAAGTTTCAGCCACGGTTGTTTCTGAATTGATTTATGCCTTGCATATACGTGTTTTCATGTAATGGCATCTGTGTATTTTCTGTCTTCGATTAAGCATAATTAGCAGATGAATTCATGTATGACAATATGATTGTTTAACTTTGAAGCCTACAGTTGTGGCAGTCCTCATATGCATTTAATCTTCAGCACTCTGTAAAGTACATTAGTTAGGAATGGTTCATTTTGTCACAGAGGCCTGTCTTCAAGTGTCTGTTTTTATCTTAGTGTGGGACTGGAAGAAATCCAGGATGCTTCTTGTTAATTACAATACTAATTTGTTTAAAGTTAGCACCAGTCTTCCTTCCATGGCTATTATTTTTGTGCATTTTATAAGCAAACCAAAACTTTGGTGGACCCCAAGGACGGGGGTCCAAGGAAATTTCTTCCCCCAAGGAAGAAATCCTTCACTGTATGAAAGCCAGGTTGTCTTCTCTGTGCACAAATGGTCTAACTGTGATGTATTACAGGAAGGATAGCACCACTGCCACTTGCTAGATATTCATTGAAAATAGTAAGTTTGTCACACATACGTAAATGCATGGCCTTTATGTTCAGTGAATGGCTTCTAGCGCAAACTCCCATTTTGTCTCAAACAGAGGGATTTTTCAGCTGCTCTGATCTCTGGACTTTTACCACCTTTGGTGATCCCAGCTGTGTCCAAGTGATGGCTCTGTTTCAGCCCACCAGAGGCACCAAAACCAGGACTGGGAATTCCAGACTCATGATCAGATGCATATCTTCTTTTGTGGGTGTGGGTCCTCGTGCTTTTCAGGGGACTTGGCTGATATTATAGTCAAGTATCTATTTACATCTGTCACTCCAGAAAATACTGAAATGTGATGGGATCATTTCTTAATCCTCTGTACAATTCAGCACTCCTCTAAAAGAGTACATTTTCTTGATTTAGCTGTATAAGGCTATAATCCCTAGATGGGACAATAACACATCTGACTACATAATAAATTCCAATGATTTGTTAAAATCAATACGAACACTGAAAACTAATACATTTATGCAAGCACTTTGATTAACTTCATACTTTTTGTTTCAGGTTTCTTCCTTATATTGTCTAGAGAAACACAGCAAAAACAAGATGTACTGCATTAGATCACATTACGTGCAAAAACTGAGTACATACAGCAGCAATTATAAGAATGAAAGGAGGAGTAGCACAAGGTCTTCTACATATTGCCTGAGACACTATCTGGAGTGCAATTTGAATGGCAAAAAAAATTGCATACCAAAGAACACGTTCTTTTCTCCCTATAATCATATTATTTCCTATCACTTAACTAGCTGCATTTACCCACATGTTCTATTTTTACTGAAATTCCTTATAACTGAAATTCACATCATTCTATGCAATTTTTAAAGATGATGACTGCTATTCTAGTGAATGAGACATAATGGTATATGCTCAAATTTTATATTGCACTAATACTAGATTTCATTAATAAATGAATTACTTCATTGGAAATAACTCTTCTGCAGTTACAATGAGAATGCAGGTAATGCAATTCTGGGACATTTGAATCAACAGCTATGAAACAGTCACTGTCATTCATTAGGAGAATAGCTAGAAGATGGGAAAGTAGTTACCTGTGCAAACTGGTGAAAAAAAAAATCTATGATATTAATCATTTTGCTGTTATGCAGGCTGTGTCACTTACCACACACAATGCAAAGTAGGATATACTTTGGCTATAAAAGCCATTTTTGCCCTGTCTTGCAAATAATGGTTTCCCACATACATGAGGTTAGCCTTGTGGCTAACAGGGAGCTCCATTCATGTGAGCTGCAGCAGAGCTGATGGGCGGTGTTGACACAAGGGTTGTTTTGCGGGAACCCAGAAAGTGCAGGCTAAAGCTGTGTCTGTCATCCAGCTAGACAGCATTTCACTCCAGGATCCAAGAATGACTGTAAACATAGTTATGTGTTTGCTAAGAGAACAGCCAGCCTTTAAAGTATTTTCACTGTTTCTTTAGGCATATATCAGTGAGTGATTTATCAAAATGCTAAGTTGGTGGTTTTACAAAACAGTGATAAATCAACACTGAATACGTTTTTTTTAGCAGTTAACTTTTCAACCAGTCCAAATCCAGCTGGAACTTTGGCTACAGTCTCTCTAAAGAATATGAAATAGCCCACACATTTGCAGGTGGGGACTTTTGAGACACTACAGGGTATCCAAAACATCTGTATGGGGCCTGCAAAGATGGCACAGGACTCATAGAAGACACACACACCCCTGGGGTGGCAGATGGAGACCAGAGTATGCATCTCAGACAGCTTTGAAGTGACCTCCAGTAACTATCAGAGGAAGTGAGTGGGTAGGAAGCAGCTTCCTGCTTAGAGGAGCATCTCCAGCAGTTAACAAGCATAGCAGTAAAAATACTACCAAATACAGCTAAACTGCTACAGAGGGAATATAGGGTTTCTTGCTGATCTAGACCAGGATGAAAGTGAACATCTCTAGATCTACTTTTTCTTGAGGGTTCTTAGGAGAGGCTGAAGATCTCTTTCTCTGCCACTTCACCCTGGGAGGAATTCAGCATCTTTGGCTAGCACCAGTTTTGAGTTATCCTAATATGCAACTATTCCCACATGATTCACTGGGTCATGACCAGAGAGGAGCCAGAGGCTCAACAGCAAGGTAAATGGCAGGTAGGGGTGAGAAAGCCTCCAGGTAGGCATTCCTCTGGCCTGTCAGACCTGCGAACTTCTCTGGGTCATGTGCAGCAGTACCCTGTGCTGTTCAGTGTATGCTTCATATAGCTTCACTTGCTCTTCTAGCAAGTGAGTGAAAATCATTCACCCTCCACCCTGAATCTTGCTTTTTCAGCAGCCCATCCTTTTCAGTCACGCTCAAGTTGCAGAGGTCAGAGATGGAAGGTGTTAATATGCTGGACATCTTGTCTACAGATTCAGTGCAGAAATGCTATTCTACTGCAAATTGGTTCTGAGTTGTTTGTGTGGTTTTTTTTAACTATCACCCAAGTGCAATGATGTTGCAAGCCATCTATTAGAAGAGAAAAACGCTGACAGATATAATTAGCTTTAGTCTGTCTGGCTACTTTGTACAGAATTTGGGAAAAAAAGCATCAAATGGCAGCATTTGGTAACCCTCTATGCTTATGAACTATTTCTTACTAGGTGTGACTCTACTCCCCTTAAATGTTTGCAGGCAAAAAATAATGTAATAATGAAGATTATTGGTTGTCTGTCTAACTAAAAAGGATTGTTTTCTTTTAAACCACTATAGTCAGCTTGACTGGCTTCAATTTTGCAGTTAATGTGGGTCACAGTGTTTGTCTTTTCCTTTCAACACTGCTGTCATTATTTGCACAGTTAATCACTGTTTTAAAACTATTTAATTATTTTGGAAAGCTTACACTCTACTATACATGTATTTCCTGTGCTGCTTTAGCTTTGAAGGAGGGAAAAGAGAGTCCTCAGGCCTGGCCTGCCAGGGCCAATGACTGGTCATACTCAGGAAATCCTCTGGCACATTCCCACTCCTTCTGCCACATCCCCAAGTATGACAGTGCTGAGGTGTCTGGAGACAATAGGGATTCAGCAGGTGGGACCCAGCCCCACATTCAGCCATCTACAGTGTAGGCATCTGCTCGGAACAAAGTGTATAAGCTACCATTACAGCTTGCGGAGACCTAGAATTCAATTCAGCTGCCCAAATATCAGTTTAGTTTTGAGACACCTGGGGGTAGACACAATGTTTTCAAGGGGACAACTGGTGTGACACAGGACCTATGGGTAACCTTTTGGAGTGGCATTTAGGAACCACATGGGATACCCCAGAACTCAAATGGCAATAGATGCTTTAGACCTCCACTAATTCCTAAAGGAGGCTTAGACATCTTGTTTCTGCATAGTCCCCTAGACTGCAAACACATTTAGATGTTTGAATCTGAAAGGTGTTCAAACTAATGAGAAGACAGATACAAAGAGCATTTTAAAAACTCAGTGCAGAGAAGACACACTATTTTACTGTTGACAGTTCTTGTCATTTTGTTATTGTTATTACAATACTCTGTATTTTTAAAAAGCAGTGAAAAAAAAAAAAAGAAAGAAAAAGAGAAGGATGTATGTGTCCACCGAACACATGGTGAAATGGAAGAGTGTGAAGAGCAAACCAAGCCATCTTCAAAAAACTTGGTAGGGCTCCATGGCACAGAGCTATTTAGAAATATTAGAGAACAAATCTTATGAGGAGCAGCTGAGGGAGCTGGGGTTGTTTAGCCTGGAGAAAAGGAGGCTCAGGGGCGACCTTACCGCTCTCTACAGGTACCTTAAAGGAGGCTGTAGCAAGGTGGGGATTGGTCTCTTCTTCCAAGCACCATGTGACAAGATGAGAGGAAATAGGTTTAAGTTGTACCAGCTGAGGTTTAGGTTGGATATTAGGAAAAATTTCTTCACTGAAAGGGTTGTGAGGTATTGGAACAGGCTGCACAGGGAAATGGTTGAGTCACCATCCCTGGAGGTCTTCAAAAAACCTGTAGATGTGGTGCTTAGGCACATGGTTTAATGGTAGACTTGGCAGTGTTAGGTTATAGGTTGGACTTGATGATCTTGGAGGTCTTTTCCAACCTAAATGATTCTGTGATTATATGATTAATTAGTGTCCCAGCATTGATACAATCACGTCATTCTAACACCAGTCATGACCCAAATCTGTTACTGGACATTAATCTGAGGATCTCTGCACCATGGTACATTGTTTTGTGTAGACTAATCTTAAACAAAACAAAACAAAACAAAACAAAACAAAACTCTGCATTAAGGTTTATGATCTCATGATCTAAAAAGGAAACAGAAGATACTTCATTTTTTATTGCTTAGGCTTAGCAATACTTTGAATATTTGACTGAAAGTCCTTGCATACATTCTTCACTTAAGATCAACAAATTTGAATTACAACTGTGGAAATCCAGACAGACCTTGATTGAATAAAAAATGAATAAAAATTCAGTACATACTTCCACTTATTAATGCTTTCCATGCACTTTCCATTAGTGTTTGAATGCATGTTTAAAAAATCCTCTAGACTTTCAAAAGAATTCTACATAAGTTGGTGGATAAGAGAAATAATTGTAAAGAATTTGACACAGCTCTTAGGCTTTATTCATGTAAATGTGAAGCCTGTGTTTATAACTAAGGAAGACAAATGACAAATCACAGACACAGCACAGATTCTACATCCCTCACTGCTAGGCATGCATATTATGCATATTGACATCATTTAGCAAATCTTCTACATGTTTACTATTGTATAGCTTCAGATTAGTCCATTAACCTTTTGATCACTGTGGAGTGATTTATGATACATTCCCTTCCTTCACAAAATGAAAGACCACATAGAAAAAAAAAAAAAAAAAAAAAAGCATCACCAGATCCCACTGGGTCATGTTCATGTTATAATCCTCCATGCCTTAAGCACTAAGAACAGTCATTATGGCAAAGTGTGTGGAACTCCTCTTACAGCAAAGCTGTGCAGGCTGTGGTCCTGGTGAATTGCATCCAATATCTTAATACAGAGATACACGGATACATGGGATGAACAATCTCAGACACCAGTACATTCTGGTGGCCACGCAGTTGGAAAGCAGCTCTGCAGGAAAGGAGTCCTGGTAGACACCAAGCTGAACAGTGTGCCCTTGCTGCTAAGAAGGCTAATGATATTCTTGGCTGCATTAGGCAAAGTATCATCAGCAGGTCAGGAGGGGTGATCCTTCCCCTCTGCTCAGCATCAGTGAGTACCTGGCATATTGTGTCCAGTTCAGTCCCCCCCAGTACAAGAGAGACATGGACATACTGGAAAGAGTCCAGGGGGGGCCACCAGGATGATGAAGGGACTGGAGCACCTCTCCTATGAGGAAAGGCTGAGAGAGCTGGGACTGTTCAGCCTGGAGAAGAGGAGGCTCAGGAGGGATCTTATAAATGTGTATAAATACCTGAAGGGAGGATGGAAGGAAGATGCAGCCATGCTATATTCCGTGGCAGCCCTGTGTCAGGACAAGAGACAATGGGCAGAAGCTGGAACACAAGAGGTTCTGTCTAAACATCAGGAAGCACTTCTTTACTGTACAGGTGATGGAGCACTGGCACAGATTGCCTAGAGAGGTTGTGGAGTCTCCATTCTTGGAGATCTTCAAAAGCCTCCTAGACATGGTCCTGGGCAACCTGCTCTAGGTGTCCCTGCTTGAGCAGGGGGTTGGACCAGATGACCTCCAGAGGTCCCTTCCAACCTTAACCATTCTGTGATTAGGATGTTTACTTTGAAAGAATATTGATACCACGTTCTTCTGACTCTAGGAGGGAGTTGTTAGCTGCCTCTCTAATGCCTCTGTAGAGTTGGCAGTGTCTGTTCTTGGACTTGAGAGACAGCTAGTATGATTCACCTCTGTGTTTGGACTCTAAAACATAGGCGTCTCTGTGTAAGTGTATACTGTGTCTGAGGTAGTCAATGGAGACTGGAGAGCCAAGGCACTACCCAGTAACTTAAACATAGGTCCTAAGCCATCTAGGTGGCTAATGGCATTTCAGACATCCTAGATTGTCTAGAACAGCAACACAGGGATGGCAAATATTAGAGTGGTAAAGAGACCTCTTCCCTTCAGCCAAAGGAGACAGGCTGGAAAGAAGTCTCATGCATCATAGCCACCCCTGAGGCTGTCAGCTGACCAACAGCTTCAGTATGGTCCATATGTAAAAATTCCTAGTAAGGAGGGTTTTTATCCCCTGAGAACTTCAGCTTTGAGTTCTCAGTGGTAACTAACAGGTCTTGAAGTACTGTGATTTTTTTTTTTCCTGTTCTGTTTTTCTTTTCTTATTGCAGGGAAGCTCTGACTGAGCACTTTTTAAAGACTTGGTCATTATACCTGTAAATTAATGACCGTTCTGACCATGGTCCAGAGAAACACTTAAGCATGTGCTTAAGTTCTTCATTTTTTATATAGGCATGGCAACATGCCATTAAAAATATTATGTGCTCTATGTATATGGAAGCTACCCTAGAAGGAGTAAGCTATTGATGTCATCTACCTGGGCTTCAGTAAGGCCTTTGATAGGGTTCCCCACAGCATTCTTGCCACTAAATTGGAGAGAGACGGGTTTGACGGGTGGATAAAGAATTTGCTGGATAGTTTTAAACTGAAAGAGGGTAGATTTAGACTGGATATAAGGAAGAAATTCTTCACAATTAGGACGGTAAGGCACTGAAACAGGTTGCCCAGAGAAGTTGCAGATGCCCCATCATTGGTAGTGTTCAAAGTCAAGTTGAATGGAACTTTGACCAACCTGACCTTCTGAAAGATGTCCTGGCCCATGACACAGGGGCTGGACGAGACAATCTTTAAGGGTCCCTTCCAACCCAAATCATTCTATAATTCTATTATTCTATGAAATTACCTGAAAAAAAAAATTAATTTTGTAGGAGACACTAAGGTAAATTTACCATCCTTCTGCTACCCTAAGAGATCAGCAGAACTGGGAAAGGTTGATTCATAACTGAATCCTCATTTTCATCCAGTTCCAACTCATGGATTCCTCTGGAATAAGTTTCTCAAAGGAGAATCATGGTCTGCATTCATTTTAGTAAAGTTCCAAATCTGACATTTCTAACAGAGCATTTAACTACAGCAGGAAACCAAATGTTCTTCAGTGCCATCAATCCAACAATCACATCAAGTTAAACCAAGATGCTCTCTCAAATACTTGAACTTAGGGCTCAACACAGTTTGGCCACTAGTATCTCTGTAAAACACCGAATACAAGGGACGGGAGAGATTTAGTTCCAAAATGCTCTTGATATGTGATGAAGAACATGAAAAACAGAATTTTATTCAATGTGGAAAACATAGTGAAGAGACATCTTCAAGAGATTGAACTGAATTGTTTTCCAAGATGCTGAAATTGGAAGAATAGCTGTAGATATGCCATATCAGCTTTTGTCAGAGCCTCTGACTCGGAAATGATATAAGAAATTAAGAGACAGAGACTCAAGGCAGATGAATGCGGCAGAGCATGGCCTCTTCTGTTATGGCTTAGTGCAGTGATAAAAGTAGCAATTGGTACACCCATCTTACCTAACAGGGAAGATTTTTAGAGCTATTTACAGATAGAAGTGCTAATTAGGTAACTGGACCAGACAGAATTATTCCCAAACCCCTTTCTGTTTTATTAATGTTTCTTTGTTGATACTTTTTAGCTCTCTTTATGGAGACACTATAAAGGGAAGCAGACGCTTTGCATGTTCTATGACATTAATGAGCACTGATAGACATGCTTTCCAATTCCTTTCCTTCTTTTGTTTTGCATTCTTCACTGACAACATTTTTGTTCAGCAATGTGAATGATTGATATTTGTATTAGTATCTTAATTCATTAAGACATTTTAGTAATGAAAATACATGTATGCTTTTCCTGACACTGTAAAACGACAACTCAAAGGTTGTCACTTCTAGAACATAAGACAAGATAGATATGATTGACCACCAAATTATTCTAGCAAAAAAATATGTTCTGATAAGTCTAACTATTGAAGAAAAGAATAACTAAACCATGTGTATATTTGCAGGTGGAAAAAGCTTGTGTAAATTACTTGATAGTGTGGATAGTGTTTGATGCTTGACAGGAAATTAATTTCCACGCAAGCACTTGCTGTGACAGCAAAGTGAATAAGTGGAGAACACCCAGCTAATTACTGTATCTTCCTTTGCTCTGTATTTTTTTCTCTATTGTAAACTATGGACTGGAAGATGGAAATCCACACTCCAGCTGCGGCAAGAAATATCTGTGCAAAACAAAACAAAACAAAACAAAACTTTCATACAGGGATGAAGGATGTTTGGACCCTGAGAAACACATCATGCTTTCAGATCAGTACATGTATAGAAAGACTTCCTCAGTGTTAGCATCACAATTAAAAAATAGTTTGTCTGGTTGGAAAGTCTCTTTTCTTTGCACCTATGTTAAACAGTTAATGCCAGCAGGCCACTATACATCTAGGCACTGTTCAAATGCAATGCAATAGGCAGCCTCTCCTCCATCTAATGTGTGCAGAGCTGCAATGATGACAGGGTGGGAAACAAACAGGAAAGGAGAATTGAAGCAGGAACAGCACAATCTTGTGAAATTGCACACATGAAATCTGTGTAAGGACTTGTTCTATCCCAGGGAGAAAAGTACATTCAGGAACTGGGCTTGTGAAAGCTGGGAGATTTCTGCCAGTGTGAGGAGCTAACATTGAGCAGGAGGGAAAGAAATGGAGTGCAGGCAGGGACTTAAAAGTCTGCTCTGCCCCAAGAGGTACCCACCAGTCCAGGAGCTACAGTGAGCAAAATACTGGATCCATGAATTCCCATCACACATGTACAGAGGCACTCGGGGTGGAGTCTCTGCCAGATGTCAGAACAGCAGATGTCTTTTCCAGAAAGAGGGGAAGAGTCTTCTTTCAATTTGAAGCTTTAACTGTTGCTCAGGTATTTACTGGAACGAGACTTTACATGCTGTGGCTTCAAGAAGTACATATCCACTGCTGATTTGGGCTGGTTGTTTTAGATCTCAGAGCAGAAGTGCACATTAAGGTGTAGCACAGAGGAAAGACAAGGGCCTTGCACAAGCAGTCTGATATAGATCACTGTGCTCCACATGGAAGAGGAAGTATAAAACGAGGCACTAAGACAGTTAAGGTAAGAACAGAAGATAAAACACGAACCTGGGTACACATTCATATTCTAATAAAGCTTCATTCTTCCTGACCTGAGAAAGTAGTCTCATCAGCTGTAATTTTGTCTCTGGTTACCTTTTTTTCCCTGTATTGATTTTGCTTTCTTTCAGTTTTCATTGTAGAATATAATAATTTCAGTTAAAATTGATTTGCAAATACCTCCAAAGTTTTCTGACAAAAGATGGGATTTGGAGTGGAGAAGGCACAGCACAGGGAATTATTTACAAAAAGCTCTGGTAGAAAGAGGTTAAAATAAATAAATGAATAAATAAATATGCTAAGTCAGGCAGTTTCTGATGGAATACTTTTAAGATGTCTGAAAGAAAATACAAAATAAATAGAGAAGAATAAGAAAATATAAAAAATAAAGCAGAGGAAATATAAGGAAAGCAAATTACAGAAAATTTTACCTATAGTCTTCTGAATCAAGGGGTGAGCATTCTATTCAAGTCTGTTATACTCTCTCAATGTAGATTCATATGTGGTCTGAGTAAGAAATTCATCCCGACTCTGCTAGACAGGTGTCTCAGCTGCCAACCCAGCAAAGTGGTGGGATCCACTGCAACTCCACACTCCCTCCCGTGATGCTCAGGGATGCACAGCAACACTGCCTCAGAGGCAGTGGAGGACACACAAGGTACCTGCCTGTTGCTGCAGATCAGGGCAGGCTGGCCCAGCCAACAAGGAGGTCCTCAGCTGTGTACAGAGCCTGAAATCCAGAGCTCTCTCTGGAGGTATGCTCAACACATGAAAGCAAGCACAGCAACTTTTCCCTTTTATTTGGACAGACTAAGCTTGGTGATGCCAAGTGTGCCAGGTGAATCAAATCTGCCTGCAGACAGCTCAGATTCGGTTCTCTGTTTGGACTGATGCTACAACCAGTTAATGGTCATATGTGGGCAGAGCAAAATCAATTTACACACGTGGTCTCAGATCTGTTCATTCCCTCTTGATATCTACATCCTCTGCACTCATCTCCTTTTCTCCAACATAAATCACTTTGGCAGCTTCCTTTTAATTCCCACTGGGACAGATCTTTAAATCATTTTCTGCACAGGGGTGAGCTTTGCAGGGAAATCAGAGTAGGAGATAGCCTCTGCTCCTGAGTTATGGACAGAGTTCACAGCTATTCATGAAAACAGATCACACGAATTTCCCAAGTTATCTGTCCGGTGGAAGTTAGCAGGAAACCACAGACAGACCCATCTTGTTTTCTCCATGTATAACCAAAGAAGCTGAAATTCAGACCCTGCCACTGATTTCAGCTGAAAACTGCTAAACTTCGAGCTTTCACATGAGTAACCCGACTGCAGCTCTTTGGAGGTATCTTCTCAGCCATGACCTTTGCTAACATTGCTTGTGCATACTGACAAAAAGGAATGGAAGGCTTATGAAGCTTCCTTAGGCTTATAACAAAGAGTCAATTTGCAGATCTCTCAATTCTATGATATATTTACTCTGAAAAGAGGCTCAAAAGACTTAAAAAATAAAAATAAAAAAATAAAAAAGAGAGGGAGGAATTGAATATTTGCTGTTAGGTTGTTTAATTTGCTGTTACAATTGGGTCAGCTGCTATCACTTGCATTTACTGACAGAACATACTGTTTTCTAATCACTGAAGGATAACTGTAGCACATAAGATTTGGTTATAGCTAAGAACAAGTGTCTTTAAACCAAAAATAGAACACAGAACTAAAATCAAAGATGAGTGAGAATTTAAATTAATCTTGAGACAAGAAAAACAGTTAGCCTAGGAGGTACCCAAGGTGAATTGAAAGTCAGGTTTGCAGATGGAAAATCCAGATCCAAATACAAGAGCCCTCTCCAGATTTTTCTCTGGAGGGTTTTGTGGCCATTAGACATGTTGCCTCCTGATTCACGCATTTCTGCATCCTGCTTGACTAGAAATGGCTGAGGGTCAGCAGCTGTCAGGCACAACTCCTGCTAAACCCCTTTAGGAACCAGAAAGTAAACAAACTGATACCTGAGCCCAACAGACGAAAACAATCCAGTAAAGCATGTTTAGCTTATGTGAAACACATGAAAGGATAAAACTCCCCACAAGCACAGTGCAAGCTACTTTCATATTTAAACACACTCTAAAGAGAAATCCTAGCTGATGGTAATGGCCGCCTTTAACTTCATTTTAACATGTGAGCTGAATGGCCAGAGCACTTGCACAAGGAGGGGAAGGTTTGGACTCTGGTTCTGCTCTGCCTAGGAAGTGAAACACATCTGTCCTTCTCTAACCTTCCTCTGACTGGGGCAGTCCTAGTTCAAATTCCCTGAAATTGTGGGAAAAAGGAAAGCTGAGGTCCCCACTTCCTAGATCCCGAAACAAAATCAGTAGTGTGGTCACCAGGAGCTTTCTCTTCTCTTCACATGAGCCAGTGAATGCCAGAGCCACAGCTCCAGGGTACCTAACTCTCCATGCTCCCCCAACCCTTGGACTCCGTGTCTGTTCTTGGATCTAACACCAAAAAGCTAAGTGGGGCACCACCTAAGAGATTGTATATTTCTCAAACTAAAGAGGTGTTAACTGTTTTGATACTTCAGAAAACTTCCTCTCAGATATTTTCAATTATTATATCCAGTCTGACTTTACATGCTCACTATCATATAGTCTAAATCAGTATGTGAATTATTTTCTACAATGTCTTAACTTCTGATAAGCAAAAAACTACAGCTATTAGTGCTATCCAGGCAAGCTAAAAGCAAAGCAAGCAATCATTTTTCTCCTTCATTCATTTGGAAAGATTTATTTTAATGCCTAAAGACTTCCAGAGTGTAAGTACTACCCAAAGATCTTCATTATAAAATTTTTCAGTAGGAGAAGTTTCCGAAGGTCTGAAATATGTTGGACATAAAGAGACCTTGCTAGGTGGATAAAATGATGCTGCTGGTTTGTTTAACAACATAAAATCAAAGTGCTTAAGACAGATTTCAAGATTTCCTCAGCTGAAAGCTAAGCTGAAAGCTAAGCAAAAATAAATTTCCATACACAAATCCATATTTCCTGGACACTCAGGTGCCCATTTCTCTGTAATTCTCATAAATCTCTATAATCAATGTATCTTGTTATACCAATATTATGACTGACTGTTTTTATAAAGCTATGTGCTTCTTTGCAAGCTGATTCTGATTACTCAGAATGAAGTACAGTCAGTTCTGAGCTGCATTTTTCAAATCCGTTGTATGCTTTCAAAACAGAGTACAGGTGGCTGACACGTCCACCCAACGCTTCACTTATAGGCTTCCTATTCCACTGCATTCTAAGTAGTATTTGATTATTATATATTTCATTAAAATGATGAGTAACATCATGTTAGAACAAATTGTTCTTCATTAAAACTGTCATCTAATGAAAAGTGATGTCGCAGTCGTATTTTTCATTAGGGTTATTCACTGTTATCTCTGTTTTTTGAGTAGAGTGGAAGTTGTTCACTCATTCAGTTCGTGCCCTGTTAGATAATTCTGTAAGTCACATATCAACAGCTGTTTGCCCTCCAAAAAAATCCCCATATTTTTTCATGTCTGTGTTCTTATATTACCACAAGGCCTCTGCTGAGACCAGTTTCTCCTTGCCGAGGGCTGCATGCAAACATATCACAAGAACCTGATCCAGCAGAAGCTGTGTCTGTTCCTGTGCTACTGCATGAGGAACCATTCAAAATGTGTGGGCTCTGAGAGCGAAGTAGGAGCACAGTGGTACCAACAGGGTCTCTCCGTGCCTGTTTCTGAGACTGGCCTAGCAAAGGCTGGATGCTGCCAGGTGTTCAGCAGGAGTTCAGCTCAGGAGGAAGTGTTCCAGGTGTCTGACTCCTTTCCTGGATCCAACACAAAGTCTTTGCCTCAAAGAGCATATGGTATAAAATAATAAATAAAACAAACAAAAGAAAGGTAGAGTGACTCACACAAGGTCACAGAGCAGGCTAGTCATCAAAACAGTACTAAAGCTTTTCTCACCCCACTCCCAGACCAGTTTATTGTGCTTGGCATACATTTACCAGAGAGTTAGGAGGCCTGTAGATCAGACATAACACCATACAGTGAATTCAGTAAGCATAATTCTATTGAATATGATGTGTTTTGGGCCTCACAACCTCCTCCAGCCTCCTCATCCAGACAGGAAATCAGCCACCCTGTATGTCCCAGACTTTAGTAAGAAATCAGCACAGCACTGGTTGTAAGTGGACAGTTTGAAATCTGCTTTCAATGAATTCTTGAAATCTGCTCTTCACAGGTGCTTCCTGTTCTTCCAGTAAAGAAACTTAAAGCTTTAGTAAGAGAAATGAATATAAATGTGCTGATGAATAAAACTAAATTGGATTTAGTTTAAATTGAATTATCTTTGAATAGATACTCACAAATAACTGCTTTTGCTTGTTTGCCAATTGCCAATACTTCACGTGTTATTATTTCTTATGGAAGTCAACAGAGTGCAGAAAGGGGTATAAACAGACTGCCAGACTCAGTGTGTACAGGCCAAAGGAGCATAAAAACCTTTCTTTTTGCCATACTCATACAAATCTTTCCACTATTCTAAATGTCACTGGTTCTGTACTGAGAAATGATTCAATACAGTGGAACATCCTATTTCATGGTGTTTGATTTCTGCTGTGTGGTATTTTGTACTATAGATTAGTACCTTGGAAAAGTAACTAGAGTTGTGTGGTTTGTTAGCTCAACAGACAAAGTATGTCCCCATCCAACACCATATGCTTAAAAAAGATCAGCTACTGCTTATCCAGCTATTTATTACTGGATAACAAATCAAATTACCTGTTTTATTTACCCAGACAGATTTTATTTATTATTTACATTGACAGATAAGTATATGATAGGCCACCAAGTAAGAGGCCTGAGATCAATACACTGATCAAACAGGAGATCAAGAGGAGATATCTCCAGAAGGTAAAGTGATGTCGTGGTTGTACATCACTGTACGTAAGCAGCAAGGTGCAGGTTAACAGCAGTGATGCTCAGCAGTTCATTAAAACATTTTTTGCATCTGTTATTTGGTTGATGAGGTGATTAGGGAGATCTGTGGGCTCCTAGAAATCCTTATTTTGAGCAAAATTCATGTTTTCTGAAGGACCTATCACAGCTTAAGTTTAAAGAAGTTGAGCCTACTGCTGTCTTTTCTGTAGCATTATATATCTATTGCAAGATTGAATTTGGATGCACTTTTCTGCACAGCTTTGATTTCTATAGGCAGGCATCCAGACCCACAAGAGCGGGGCTGGTTTCCACCAAAGCCAAAAGGTCCCACAGTCCAAGTAAGCCACCCAGCCTAACCCTCCATGGGCCTAAGCTGTAAGTCTGTCTCCCTCTCCTGTTTTACTGCCTGCTAGATCTCTTCTGAGCACTTTCTTTGCTTAGCCAGCTCCTTGCTTTTGAGCGAGGGCCTGGCAACAGCTAACCGGAACTACTTCAGACAGGCAGTATGAATAGGGACTGTTACAGTTTGGGACCTTCAGTACATAACAAAACCAAAGACTTTCCTGGGGAGACTTTTGCCTCATGACTTGTCCTCATGCTAGGTACCTTAGGACACGAGAACCATATCCAGCAAACAACAACAACAACAACAAAAACACAGTTTTGGTGGATTGCAACATATTTCATTGTTTTGGCTACTTTGAACCAAAAAGAAGAACATACAAACAGTTATTAAAGCTCATGGCCACCCTCTGGGGCCTGACCCTGAAGAAGGATAATGTGATTGTGGCCAGTATGTACCAGAAGGGGCCAGCAGTGTGTGTGCAACCCCCCTCCACTGCCACACACCTACAGAGGAATTCTCAAATACAGCTATTTCAAAAATGCTAGTAAACGTAAGGCAATGAAAGTTCAAGGAGACTGTGACATAACCACTGTTAGTGTTTTCTATTAATGCTGCAGCAGAACTGGCCCAACGTTCTCCCCCGTGTCATCTTCAAAGACAATGTAAATGAGCCTAAAAACCTAAATGAAGATACAGGAAGTATATTTGAGCTACAGTAACTCTGGGGTTGCTTGAGGAAAATCCAGCTGGCATTTAAATTATGGAAACTGTTGCATTTTTAGATGATAACAAACCATCACTGTTGTTCTCTAACTATGGATTTAGAAAAAAAAAACCTCTTGCCTTGACTGGCTAACCCACAGACCAGCAGGTCCTGTAGACGAGATGATTCTGTTTCATTCTCAGAACAACATTTGGCTTGTTACCGACATTCCCCTTCATCTGCACTAAGAATAAATTCGCTACAAATCAAAATCCAGTATCTGCACACAATGAAATCAGATTTTCCTCGTAGCCTACTATTTCTGAACCAAGCAGAACAGACCCACAATGAAATTGTTCTGTATGGGTCTTTCAAAAATGTTACAAAAGCAGCTTAATAGCTGGAAAGCCTGAGGAGTTCGTGACAGTTACACAGCTGCTTCTGCATGCTGCAAAATAGTTCCAGTATCATTCCCTTCACCTAATACAAAAAGCCACAGCTTTAGCACTGTTCACAGTCCTCCCACAACCTCATCTGATGCGTTTTCTCTGCGGGAGGGTTATGATGCTCATTACAGTACAATGGATACTTGTGGAGGGCCCATCATGTCGTCATGAGCATCTGGACAGACATAGGGAGAGGGATGCATTCTTGCTGCATGCGGGCAGTGATGAGAGGAAGGTTACACTTCAAGTTGTTGGCACTGCTGTTGATACTGTCGATAGCTTTTTCAATGGAAACACTGTAGTTAAAATATTTTCTCCACCCTTCTTTATTTCTTGAGACTCAAGAGAGCTGGCAGCAAAAAGTGGGAATTCCAATGCTCACATATTTTGTGAATGGTAAGAGAGATGATGTTTTCAAATGACCTTTTTATAACACATTTTGAGAAACTTGCCTTATGCTTCACTGCAGAATTTGCATTTCTTACAGAATGTATCTTTATACTCTGGATTGTTAAGGAAATTTCTTCCAAGTTGAGTTGCTTTAAAAAATACCTTTCCTGACTAGTTTTTTTTTTTTTTTTTTGCAAGTCTATACAATAGTATTGGTCAGTATTTTCCCCCAGTACTAAGTTCAAACATGATTGCATCTACCAACTTAATAAAAGAGAGTCAGGGGAGAACTTTGAAATTAGAGTAGTGCATGAAATGGACAATTCCATTTTCTGGACAGTAGAATATACCATTCTAAATGAGGGACATCTGTAGCCCAAATTACTTTGTCATCCATCTCCAATGTAGAAAAATATTGCTTATATCAGGCCTCAAAATGCCATTCCAATTGAAGAAAAATACTAATGAGTTTAGCCTTATATTGATGTCAAATAACATCATTTAGTTTTTCAGAAGCTATAGATAACTATCCTTTTAAAAATATACATGTTTATCTTTAAAAGCTTGTGATTACCACCTTTAATATTCTCTTGTTGGCTGAGCTGACAAAACAGATAAAAGTAAGGAGAGCATCTAGCCATGTGTCCTGTCCTTTTCTAATACAATAATCTCTGGCATTTCTCACTATTTTAGTGGTCTGCACAGTTTATAGACATCTCCAAGCTGGAATTGCAGGGAAGATGTCCTATTACTGTCATACACAGCCTTCATTTAACCCAGCAGATAGGTCATGCATCCAAAAAGGCATTCCACAAATCTTCTTTTAAGGGCTGTACCAAATCTGTCACACTGCACCCACAACCATCATTAGAACTTCCCCTCAGGCTTGCTGCTAAATGAATACCTGAAATGTTTCTCTGGTTAACTGTTCTTAGTCTGCTCATTTCAATAACCCACACATCCCTGCAGATTCTTGCGACCTAATGCTGTATCAGGATGGGATATGACTGTGTGGTTGTAAACCTATAAGGCCCTTTTATAGCAAAATTAGAGGTGCGTTAGAAGCACGTTAGCAACTTTGTTTTAATTTTGTTTTAAATTCTGCCATTACCCCCTGTTGAAAAGAGGACATAAAAGTGTGATCTGGAAGTGAAAGTATTTGAAATTGCCCACACTTTGCTAGACTGTAATGGTTTAACAAAGCATACTTCACTAAAGTAACTGAGTCCATAGAACTGGAATTAATTTAACTCATCATCAGTGTAACATTATTATACTGGAATTGTATCAGAAATATTTATAGACGTTATTTTATTAGAAGATTTTTCTCATGAGAGAAGAATGGAGCAGTTTGGATTTTCTTTAATCTACTTTACACTGAGATTTTAGTATGTGGTATAGCAGAGTGCAAGGCAGAAAAAAAGACTCACACCTCCATACACAAACAAAGCTTCTGAAATACTCTGATCAAGATAATAAACACTGTGCAAACAGTACTTCTAGTTGCATCTCTAAAGATCTTATTTTCTTGGCTCCTCTCCCTCATCATAAACTTAATCATACATATTTAGGCTACTAGTAACTGATCCAGGACATGTAATCTCATATAACAAATACCAGTGTAAAGGAAAGAGGAGAATCTCTGGCATTTTGCTATACTCCAACTGCAGTTTTTCAAAGATCTGTAATGCAATTATTCCCCAGGAATCACATTACCACACTTTCAGCTGTTTGTGAAAGCATTCTTTCTCTCCATTTGCCATTCTCATGTTTAAATAACTGTGTGTAGATATATATGTGTGTGTATGTATGTATGTTTATATAAAATCATTCACATAAATATAAATGTCAGAATTAAAAGTATCCTAACATTTGTAATATTGCCAGGCTTTGCAATTTGTCAAAATTGCAGCCATTAGCACAGCTAAGCATCCATCTCAAGTTCTCATTATTTGCAGAAAAATGTTGTGGCTTTTGCTACAGGGAGCTCTCTTCGTTGTTTTGGGGATAATGAAATATTTGGAATAAACAGATGAAAAACAAAGCTTTCAAACATAATCAAAATGTTGACCTACTTAGCACAAAATAGGGAAGTTTGAATGCAGTCCCAGGACAGAGTACAGCTATTGCTTTTTGTCAGGGAGGACAGCAGAGTTGTCCGAGTATTGTGAGCAAAAAAATAAATGTTAGTTCTGGACAATGCATGCTGTGGGGGCCAGAACAAAATGGTAAAGCCCTCTGATTCTGCTGTCACTGTTGTAAGCTCCACCACATGCTCCCTGAAGGCAGCACCCCCAGCAAACTGGGGGATTTCCAGGTATCTGGCAAAGGCAGCACAGGCTTCAGGGCAAGAGCAGCCTTCTCATCCCCAACAGCTTGATGCCCTAGGCAGCAATCTACTTTGCTTATGCTCAGACCAGTTCTGTGATATAAACAGGAGAAACAAGGCAATGGATATCCTGACAAATTCATTAGATCTGATGTGGTCATCAAGACCATTACCTGTAAGTAAATAAGTGTTCCCTGAGGCTTAGCAGTGAGTGGGAAACAGAACTGTTGAATATATATATAAGGTTATATATATAAAGTTATTCTAAACTTTGAAGTTTTTAGTGGATACAGCTATTTGTTAAGAGAACCTTTCACAGCATAGGATTGCAAGGTAATAATCCCAGTTCTACTGAAAGAATAGAAAAGAAATATAGCAGGACACAGGTAGTCCAACAACATCTGGGAATGTGTTAGAGAGCATTTTTTCAGACAGTAGGAAAAACTCCTGTAACACAGGTGCCTTTTCTGTATTTGATTCTTGATAAGAGAGATAAATGAGTTGAAAATGTAGGTGGCAGGAGGCAACGTGTGTTCTAGAAGCCTCGCACCTCCCCTGGGAGGAGAAAGGACAGAGTAAGCGCCAAGGACTTCCAGCAAATGGACTGCCCAGCAATGATATGTGTCTTCCTAACAAGGAAGAGAAAGCAAGGCAGAGAGAATGGAGCTCTGATTTTCTGCCAGTTGCAGAGCAGGCAAGCAACTCAATTGATGAAATCATCATCTCTATCCTCTGCCTGCTGGGCACAGGTTGCTGGGACTGAGCAATGAAGGTGGAGTCTGTCATGTGGAAACCAAGATGCCTCATGCGATGTGACCCAGAAGACAGCCAAAAGCTGCCTCATATTCAAGGGCTCATCTGTAATTGCAAATCAGAGTTTGTAATCTAAGAAAATATGCACATTTTCTCCTGTCCTGGAGAGCAAGTTTTATTCAAAAAAACTTTACAATATTATTTGAAGCTGAACTGGTCTTTCATTTGCAATAAGGGTAACTGAGTAGAAGAAACAAAGGCATCAATTTATTCTTATGCCTCCTGCTAGGTTTTTTCTTTGACTAGTCAGTTGTCTAAGTGCTAATGACATAGATGGTCCATGACTACTGCCAAGAATTTTCTGAATATTGTTGACAAGCTGAAGGACAACATGTTGTGTGGATAGTGGGTCAGGCTTAGAGAAATCTCAGTTTCAAATTTCTGATATGTAACACATATCTGTGTTACATCTATCAAGTTTGTAATTCAAGTTTGCCATTTAAAAGCAACAAAATCATATCCATGATTTATCAAACAAATGATAAATGGAATCATTTACACCTTGAATAATGATGATTATGAAATGATGGAAATTAGACTCCAAGAACAAAAATCAACCACAGTTTTTGGCAAAGATAAAAAATAAAGCCTTTTTTTTTCTGTCTTAATAGGCAGGAGGTACAAGCTTCTGTGCATCCAGTGTGAGAAAACACTATACATTCTAATTATGACATGCAACCAGCTCTGATTACAATTAAGACTATGCCAGCTTTTTACTTTCACATACAACTTCCACAGATTATCTCTTCTTTCCCAAGTGAAGTTTGCCAGCCATTTGCAATAAAATAACCAGATAATCTAAATCATACATTGTATTTATGTTCTTAAGCTCAAGAGCTTGAGAATTTTAAATATTTTCCCTCTCTTCCTTCCTCTCCCCTAAAGGAATTATCCACTTAAACTTATTAAAACTTGATTATTTTTTTATTCCCTAGCAATGAATGAAATTCAGGTCCAGACATGAATCCAATTTTGTTGCCTTTTTTCTTTTTTCTTTTTTTTTTTTTCTTTTTTAAAGGCACCCATTTGTGGGGAGTTTCCTGTATATCCATATATATTATATCTTTTCCATGAATTCACTGAGCTATAAAAATTGGAACACAAAGGTGAGACTAGTACCTACTATTTGCCAAAAGGTTGTTTAGGAAACAGAACTGTGATCTTAGGCAGAATAAATTTGCACATAATATCACTTGTAGAAGGCGCTCTGAAGACATCTTACAAAGAGATACAAATGATGATTCTCTTACCCCACACAGATGGGGGGGAAGAATCATCTTGGTGACTATGACAAGAAAGGAGAGTAAATAGTATATCTTGAATATTGAGACAGGTCCAGCAGAAAGGATAAAATAAGATATTGAGGAAATATCAAGTTAGCACAATGGGCTGCTATATTTGGTGAATGCAGACAGAGGGACCTCAGAGCAAATCGGTAAATTTGTGGATGCAGGGAAAGATGGAATATTTGTGGTTCATGGATAGTGTAGGAAGTGATGAGAACAAGCTCGTATACCACTGTCAAAGGCTGACTGCACTGAGCAAGAAGCAATGAAGGTTTGGGTTGGTTATAGAACCAGAAGTTTGTCAGAACTTTACACCAGAACAGTAACACACAAGGCAAAACAGATAACTCTCTCATTTACCTTTACACAGTATTGACAGTGCAATCCACAGTGCTGCAAATCCACATATAGTGAGTGGACGAAGGCGCTTCCTCACTTGGCAAAGCTGCTCTGTGTGCCCCCAGACAGATGCTCAACCTCTCATGTTTTTTAGAGCATAATTTGCAGCTTTTTGAAGCTGTTCAGAGGTTTGATATGAGACCAGTTCTAGCAGAACCAATTCCTGACACCACACTAGGAAGATAAGGCAGGCAGGAGTAGACAAATACATCTTTTACAATGATAGTAACATAGAAACATAATAATGAGTTACTTCTATTATTCATATCTTACCAAAGACATCCTTCTTTACCCAGGGGAAAAAAAAAAAAAAAAGTCTATCCAATTTCTCTATCAATATTTGTACTGTAGTGTTTTCCTATTGTTGTAGGAATAGAAGAGCTGGTCAAATAATAAACTGTTTGAACATCATTGTAGTGCTCATCCACTGAAACCAAAATTTTGCAATTGCAAAATTTACCAAAGGTTAATTTAACTATGAAAAAATGGTGATGGCATTATGCCTGTCAATATTTGAAGTAATGCAACATAAAACTGAAAATCCTTTGAAAAAGTCCATGGTTACAAAAGAAGTACAAACAGAAAACATGATATTATTTCCTCAAAAACAATCTACTGAACAAGGCTAAGGCTGCTTTTGGCACTTTCTTACGGTAGACAGTGTCTATGACCAAAAAAGAACTCCAGTCTTTTGTTTATTTGTTTGTTTGTGTGTGTGTGTGTGCGTTTACATTTTCTACACTCTAGTGTCTCTCTGAGTGCTCAGTGTTGTCACCCAGAAAGATCTGGAAGAGGAATGGGAACTCTCTACATCTCAAATGACTCTGCACAGCAGCCACAGTTCATTTGAAGTGGACAGATTGGATTTGGATTGGACCTGGCCTGACCTGATAAAGGTTGACTTTCGTCAACGGTCATGACAAGCATCTTCCAGCCATTTCTGTGTGACTGGTCTGCTCTAGCACTGGTGCCATGCTGGTGACTTGAGGCTCCCCCCATGAAACCACTAAACTCCAGTTGTTTTCTGAGACCTATCCTCTAGAGCTCATATACTGTCATCATCTAGTCTAACTACTTATCCCACTTAATGACTCTGAATCCTTCCAGAGGTGGATGCAGGGAGGTAGTCCCCTTAAAGGACTCTAGCCACTGAAGGTAAGCAAATACATAAATCAGTGCAGAACTGGTGACTGTACACCCACAAGCTGCGGGGCACACAGAGAGCTCTCTCCCTCCGAGGAATCCCACTGAAGCCAGACAAAGTGAGAGTGTGAAAAGCTTCTGGCAGGAGGGAGGCAGCTTTCAAATGTCTTTTGTGAAGCCATCTGCTCCTTGCTGATATCTATCAGAGCATTTATACACCTAAAATGAAAGATATCCTTGCAAATAAATCAACAGTGTTCAGACTACTGTACAATAGTGATGTAATTAAACATGCCTTGAGAAAAAATTATAAATGCATATTTTTATATTTTACATATATTCACAGAGAAAAACAAAACTATAAAGTTTCTTAAAAAAATAAAAACCAACAACAACACCCCCCCTCACACACACACACACAAAACAGCCCAGTAGTTTTAAGTCCAGTCCACTTGTTTGTTAATAAGTTAATCCTCTGCAGCTGAGCATGAAGAATGCCAAACTCAAGCTTTCAGAGAAACGTACGGATATATCTTGAAAGTTAAGAGAGAATAATTCTTAATATGTATTTCTTCTTGTTATTTGCTTCATGGATTCAAGGTCTTTAAGTTTCATATTTTCAAACAAAAAAAAAAATTAAATCTTCTTTAAAAAATTTAAAGCAAGTATTTTCAAACAATTATGACTTCAGTAGACCGGGCTTCAAAAATGTGTCAAGAATCACAAGATTCAGGTGAAACCATCTTGCTTAACATTAAAGAAACAGAATTTTGACATTTTCTAGAGGAATCACTGGAATGGGACTTGAGGCCAGCACATTCAGGAAAAATCAAAATTTAAGGTCTACCACTAAAATGTCCTGGCAAAGGTGTTCCTACGGAGGTTCATTCTATTGTGACATGAAGTCTTGGCCTGAAGGAGAGGTGAAGACACTGAACCCTGTGGCTCTAAGGATGGGAATAGTGGACTAGTAGGCAGTTTTGGACTTCTGATTGGGTTTGGACACATGTTTAACTGGCAGACTAAAACTAAAGCCAGGAAGGCGTTTTAAGCATATCAGTTATTTTTTTAATGTGTGGAAAGAGATGATTTCTCACAAAGTGATAGATAAATTCTACAGTTAAGATACTTTTCTTAAAATATGATAATTTTCCCCTAAATCACTTCAGGAATGAAGGTTTTCATGAATTTTGTATACAATATATTTCTTATGTTATTTATAAGGAACTTTTATGTATGTGTTTATTATTACCTGCTTTTGTCATAGTAGCACCTCAAAGCCTCAGGATTGAGGCCCTGTTTATATGGAGGGCAGTAATAAACCAAAAGGCAGTCTGAGAAGTCTTACAAATCCAAGTATATGCACATCTCCGTGGAATGTGTTATTGTCAAAGGAATTGTCTACAATACTAAAAGGAGCTTTGTTTGTATTTAGATTTCTCTCTTTTCTTAAGCTGTTTGTTTAGAAATGGGTCACTTAGCGTAGCAGATGTTTCCTCAACACAACATATTTGTGTCACAGATGAAGAAAACTTTCCAACCAACTCCCTTGTTTTAGTCACTATAATTTAACTGTCTATTTTATTTCTTTTCAGAGCAGATAGAGCAATTAGCTAAACATTTCAGTTGTTCATCTGTGTTTTCGCCCACCTGTAACTTGTACAAATAATCTGCTATGGGAAATTTTAGTTTTGTCCTAATAAAAAAATATAAGCTCCGCATGAATGTGCAGTTTCAAGCCACCAGAAATTATTCAGGAAACATCACTTAGCTGGTTTATGCACCAGAATGTAAATGAGGCCTCCTTTTTTTTTCCCAGTTACCAGTAAAGCTTAAGCATTCACTGCTTTCATTTGACTTCACTCCTTTTTTTTCTGTTGCCATGGAAACCGGGGTGCCAGTCAGTCTGCAGAAGACACTGCCATTGCAGGTGGTTTGCAGATACTGTATTAATAAATGAAGAACTAAATAAATAACTGGTACCCACATTTTCCTCAAAAAGACAACAGTAAAAAGCACATCGCTTTGCATTTATGTTGTTGGCTTGTGTAATTTGGCTACCGAGACTTTATAGAAAACATCTACTGCCTTAGAAAATAAGCATGCATGTATTCTTGTACCTGGCAAGCCCACTGTGTATATTTACAGCCTTCTCTATATCAATCAACTAAAATAGTGAAACAACATAAACCAATTGAGTTGAAAAGAATGAATCTTAAAAAGAAAGAGACAATAAGAGAGAGTGTGTGTGAACACGCATGCGCTACTGATTTATTCATGTGTGTGTTCAGTTTATGTGCCTGGATTTAATACCTATTTTGGGTCCTATTTGTACAATGATCCTGTTGTTCTGAAGAGATTGAAATTAATGTAACCTTGATCTAAGAAATTAAAATCAATTATCAACAAAAAAAAAAAAAAGAGAGAGAAATGTTTTAGCTGATATTAAGCATGAGAAAAATAGGCTTAGGGGAACACTTTATCAGTCTACCTGAGAATCCCCCATATCCTCAGAACACTTTTGTCTGATTTCAGCCAAATCTTAAAAATGGGTAGAAATCCCACAGGCAATTATTCATGTAAAATATTTTGTAAAAATGAAAAACTGGAGAAGAGATCAGTGCTTCCAAAAAGGAAAGAATAGGAAAACTCCTCTATTATCTGTTCCATTTAGCATGTTTTAATGAGTTCGACAGTCATTGAAACAAAAATCAAGCACACAGAGGTGTTACTTCAATACTCTCCGTCAAAAATAACATTTTACTAGATAGAGAAAGTGGAGGGACTGTAAGCATGGCTTACAGTTTTACCTGTGATGCATCTTAAGTCTTCCAATATAAAGCAAGCTCTACAGTTATTGTTCATTTAGGTGTTCATAACATCTTAATAAAATGTATCCACCTTTTCTCTTTTTTAATGGTCTTGATTCCCTTCATATTTCTTAGCCAAATAAATGTAGCATTATTCTTCTATGGAAAGAATCATCTGTCTGAGCTCTCCCAGTGGACTATTTGTCTAACCCATTGACATTCCAGAAGAAAAACACACACACACAAAAGCAATGGACCTAAAGGTAAGCATATATGAGATTTTATCACTAAAGTCCATATGAATTTTGAACATACACTGGGGAAGGAGGAAGACAGGGATGGGAGAAACAGAACAATTTTTAGAGATGGAAGTTTCAGAAAGAAAAGAAAGTTGCAGGAGAAGGGAGACCTGGAGGAGCTCTGTCTCAGGAAGGAGGCCAGGAGAGATCAGGATATTGCAGTGGATTATAGATTTCACAGGGCTCTGTGCAGAGTTAGGGGATCCCTTCCTTTCCTCCTCTCTCTTTGATTACACCCCAGATCCCCAGGGCAACAGGAAATCCCTTCAGCCTACCTCACTCCTAAGATGTCCCCTCCTGAATTATAGGATAACAACCCTAATTCTTCCCTTCACTATCCTGCACTTTGTAAGCAGCTATTTCCTCCGTTAGTCTGATGCCATGAGCAACAGCATATTTGGCTTACGATTTCATAATTTTTGATACTTTTTCCCTAGGTACTTTATTGACAAATGTTAACATGGGAAAATGAGCTTGATGAACTTCAGTTCTGACTCAGTATGGTTATTCTCATATTCTCATGTTAAAAACGTGTTTACCACAAATGTTTAGAAAAAGAAGTACTGTTTTGGGCTTGGTTTTGCTTTTTTTTTTTTTTTTTAGTAACATCAGCAGATCTCTGATATTACCTGATTAACAAAAATAGAGCCTGCATAGTTTACTGCACACTAAAAACAGTGTCAAACCATGGATTTTCTATCTTCTTATTCCAGAGTTTATCCAATTTTACTGCTTATAAAGGCATCTGTGGACTCCAGTGTAGTTGGAAGTAGGTTATTCATATCTACAGAACTTGTTCACAAACCAAAAAGAGCCCTCTGTAGATACACAGTCTTCTGGTACTCCAGTCATTAGAGAAAAGATTTGACACCAACAGTTGTAAAGTACAGTCAAGAAAAGGCAATATATATGAGATAGTTAAATAGACCATTCCTGTTAGCAAATTTCCAGAAGTAATATTTATGTTCTAGAGAAGAAATAGAAAGGAATTTTGTAAAATGGATCAAATGTCAGAAATCAAAATATTGACCTTGTGTTACTTTTACATGAGATATTTTTTTAAAAAAAAAAGCTCCGATTTGAAGATGCCAGTGGAGGGCTTCTGGAAAAAGCAAACAAACTGTTACTTCTGTTTTCACTATTTCTTTCTCATTTCAGTCTGGAATGTCACTTGGTTGCTGAGATCACTGCACAACATGAATTGTACAGAAAACCCCTCATTTCTGTAAGGAAAATGTGTTGTTATATTTTCAGGCAAGAGCTTTCAAAATTTGTACATGTAAATGGAAAAAACACTTATGTTGGTGGAGAAATCTAAACCACATCCTTTTGTACTCTAACCATCTACCCACTAATAGAGAAGAGTTGTCAGAGAAGTATTTTAACTCTGTGTCTGAAGTTTCAAAATAGGCTATTCTTTTTCTCCTCCGTAAGTAAAATCTTGGAATTTTAAAGTTTCCTTTTCTAGGCAACAAATAAAGAAATCTCTACTATACACCCCCACTTAGGCACAAATTGAATTAAAATAATGTCACCCTTACAAAAACAATGAGTGCCAGGAGCAAGTAGTAAAAAATTGAGACAGTGCTGAGCATCTCTGAAACATATTCACCTCACGATCCACTACTTTCTTCTTATAAGCATGAGAAGCCTGAGCACTTGGAGACAGGTAATCCAAACTTTGATTTAGTTTAGATTTGGATTCTGTTCCCGTCCATCTGTACTTAAAGTAAATGTTAAAGAGTCCAGAAACAAATATGGATTAGAACTGGCAACACTCATCTTTGCAAAGCTCCCCCAGAATCAGTGTAAATGTGCCTCAATTAAGTTTCCAGGCTGGACCTTACTTGGAATTAGAGATTGTAAGTATCTGCTATATGTTTTGTAATATTTGTCTGTAAAATTTTCTCAAGAGACAATCCTAAGTACATAGTGCATGTCTCAATGAGAAGAGAGGCAAATTTGGTTTTGATTTGGTTTTATGATTGTAAGAATACTGATGTCATAGCCTAAAATGGAAAAATACACTGTTGTGTTATATAGCATTATACCGCATAATTTAACCTCTTGCTGAGATGGAACAGAAGACACAAGGGGGCCTTGATAATAGTTAACACACTATTATATTTTCATGGCTTATTTTCTAAGCCTAGTAGAACTCTGGAAAACAGATGTAGTCCTGCAAGTTTCCAGGAAACCCTGGTTATATAATTTATACTAGTCCTTTCACCAAAAGATCAATTGCTACTGGAGTCCAAAATAATACAGAAGAATCTTCTGAGCAGGTGAAGGCAGAGCAAATGCTCAAAGGTTGATCATCAAGGTAAATGATAGCTACTTGGAGCTGGGGGAAGATATGGAGAAGCGAGATAACTGAGCAGCAGCTGCTGTGGGACAAAAGGCTGCCTACTTTCACTGCCTCTATGAGTGGAAGTTTTAAAAATTAGCTCCAGCAGAGAGTCTGCTGTTTTGGAAATACTTACACTTGATTTAGCAAGTGGGAAACATATATAGGTCCCTGTGATTTCTGGTAGCTCTGCCCACTGAGCAAGACCGGTTGGGGAGGAGCAGCCGAGAGTACTGGTCTTCTCAGCTGGCTTTGGGTGCAGTATCATGGCTCAGAGGAGGTGTCCTGTGGTTTGATTTCTCTTTGCAGCCAGTGTTTTGAAACTGTTGGACTTACATCCTTGTTGGTGCCTTTCAGTGGGCATTTCCAGAGACAGCTCTGAGGACAGTGAGATAACTCCATGCTTCCTTCCTGTAGTCACTGGAAGAAAGAGGATTCTCCCGAGGAAGAGACAGATCCTGCTCCTCTCGGAGTCATCCTCTGCAGAAGTGTTGCTTTCCCCGTGGGTTATCAAAAGACCACAGGGACATTTATCTCATTAGTAGGCTACAGTGGGTTTTCTGATAATTTCTCTTGTGTATTTCTGCATTTTTCTCCTGCCTTTTTAAGGTAAATAGAAATGGTGTGATACATTCCTGCTCCAAGCTGACTGGTGCCAGCAGAGTTGTCTTTGAGTGAGAAACTCTATCCCATCACTAGTATTTATTCTAACTCTGGATTAACTTTTATTTATTTGTTTTCATTACCATGCTATTTAATTAGATGTATCCTTACAAAACTTGCCTGGGGCCTTTTCCTTTCCAAAAGAAAGAAGGTGTGTGATTTTTTTCAGAAACATCCAAGTGACTTAGGAGTTGAAGTCTCCCTAAAAGCCAGTGGATGGCTTCTGAAATTCAAAATAACGAGACCTTGTCCAGTAGTTAAAAAGAATGTCAAATAGCCACAGCCTCTGCATTTGATAGGCAGAATGATGTCTGTCACCACATCACTGAACCTATTTCTAGGTGAGTAATATATTGAGGAGCCAATTGGTTCTGATATTTTAATTACAGATTATATTCAGTTATTGAAGGTTAATGTTGGTTTTCATGAAGAGGCAAGTCCCCTTGCAACACAGAAAATCCTATTTCCTGTGTCTGACACCTACTTTTACAGCCAGCCACGTAAGATATTTTTGGCAACCTAGCTACAACATTCCACTTACATTTGATGCTTTTTAATGTAAGCGCTAAGTGTCTTCAGTATTCCCTGGACATGCAGCAGCATTCCTCACAGAGCAGTGAGCACGAATGGCTTCTCAGATGCAATAGATGGCGCAGGGCCCACACCACGAATATCAGTGAGAGTGTCTACACTGCTTTCCATAGGCTTTGGATCACATCTATAACAAGAGTATACATATGGAAAAACCTTTCCATGGCTGCCCAGAAGTCACATGAAACACAACATGAACAGAAAACAAGACAAGTCTCTTGAGTGCTCGTTTGTGGGTGGTGGGAGCACCAGCCCTCTGCTTTGTGGTGGCCTGGGAAGTCTTCTGTACACTTCCTTTGGGAATCCAATTGGAAGAAAGCGGGATGCAGATCTTGATGGTCTATAGGGAGCAGATAAATTGAATCAGAGGCTAAAATAGTAAAGCAACATTTTGATATTTTAGGGGGAAGTAACAAGAGTCAGTATATTTTTCCTTTCATGAGCTCAAGTATGAATGTCTTTTGCAATCTTTGTCTGAAATAAGATGAACATAAGGGTTGGGGAAGAACCCTAAAAAAGTAAGACTGTTCATTTGGGCGTACACAGAAGCAGCAGATTTCTGCTGGCCTTGCCACTTTGCCCCCAGAAATACGCCTTTTCCTTAGTAGCAAATGGGCAACCACAGCCTTACTGACCTTGACTTTCATTTATGTATCAGTTCCACTGGTTTGACAACAACTTTGTTCCATTTATTCCTGGATTCCAAACTGAAATAATAATTTCTTTAATTACTTTTTCCCACTGAAGCAATTCTTATTCAGCTTCTACAGCTACAAGCAGAAGAAAAAAAAAAAAATAAAAGAAATGAAAAACATATGAGCCCCAGTGTTACACATAAAAATGTTATAAACCAACTTTGCCGCAGGAAAACTATATGAAAAAAAACCATCATCATAAACTAATATAACCAAAAAAGATGGCCACTGAAGCGTAGTGGTGGTGGAACCTCTAAAAACAATTCATCGGTCAGGGTCACAACAAAAACTCAGCCATATTAATTGCTTACATTTTGTCAGAGTTAACATCATTTTCCTCCTGGACGCTTTTATATGCAAGATGAAGTAAACGTCCCCAAACACAAAATAACGTGTGCTGCAGAAAAAATATTGTTTTCTGCTGTCCCTGGCCACAGGGCATGTGTATGCTACAGGATCTTGGAGAAGTCTGTGCATTGAACCAGACTGGCTGAGACTGGTTTTCTGCTTGAGTCAAAGACATTATGCACTTCTACAGCCACAAGTGCTTCATAAGAATGAGCCAAAAGGGCTACAGCAGCCTGCTCAGCCACATCGAACAAAACCTCATAGATAAGTCAGCTTCAGATAGTCAGAGAACCACAGAGAATGTGTATGTTCTGCATAAGCAATCATACAAGAACCTGTGTTTTTAAGTGAAACATGAACACTTTCTGTAAGAGCTTTGCAACTCCTCTAAGCAACAATTATTATGTTTGCATTGCAAGTAGGATTTGAAAGCTAGTGAACTGTTTCCCAGTTTCGGGAGAAAACCTAACAATACACAGATGAAAACAAGAAAAGAAAATTTACTGCAAATGCTTCATGTACCACCAACTGATTGTCACACTCCAAAAGGCATGAAAGACAAGGAAAATCTGCAATTGCAAATGCCATTTATTGCACATTATTTGAGTGAATTGTGAATGGTTCCAGAATTTGTTTCACCTACAATTAATGTCAAAAGACTGTACTTCTTATTTTAATGTTTTAAAATCAAGAAATTTGATTCCTTGTGACATTCCTGATACAAGACTCTACTAATTGCAGATGTTTCCTGGATGCCTTTACAATGCTATATGCTTACAATACTGTATATGAAAAAATGAAAAGTAACATCATTTTCTATAAAGTGAGGTATATATTTTTATTCCATTAAAACTACTTACATAAAATAGATTTCTATAAAAAATGCTTATTCTATAATGTGACATTATTCCTGTTATTAATCTCTTATTTGCATTTGTTGATCACACAAAAACAGGTGACAAATATATTATTTTGTACAATTAAATGTGAATTCTAGAATACAAAGTGAATATAGGTCAGAAAAGGTATACTACAGAAGTTAATAAGCTAATCACACACAGGTTAATAACATAAGTAGGTACTAATTTTAGTTGCACTTGCAGAGTAATTGTCTTCCTTCAGGAGAAAATACCTTGTTTTCAGTGTTAAACAGTTAAAAACAAGCACTATCAAAATATCTTTCTTGCAAACATAAATTCAGTATCTCTACATTTCTGGTACTTCTAAAACTAGTCTCTTGTATCGCAGCAACTCTCCTGCAACAGACTCCTGAGTTTTTACCCTGCTTGTCATTAGACCACAAGATGTATAATTGTTGCAATGAAACGTGTGTCTGCCTGCTTGCCTGCTAATCACTCTTGAACCTTTTAATTCACTTCACATGTGAAAGTGGAGAGGTCTGCAAGCTCCTCAAAGTGTTGTGGAGGTGCCTAGGCAGGAGAAGGGAGGGCCCAAATGAGGTCTGTCACCGTGAGAACATACACCAGTGTGTGCATATTAGACAGCCAAGCAGGATGTGCATAGATGGCTGCCTGCACTCACCCTGGCTCGTGCTGAGAAGCAGTACCATCAGAGGCATCGGGAAGAGCTGGGTTTATGCTGTGAGAAAGAGGCTTAGAGGCCCAAGGACTCTAAGCTGTAGGAAAGAGAATTTCTTCCACTCCAGTGCTCTAAGAAGAAATTGCTTTCTATGGGCAGCTTAGGCTGTTTGCTGCAATAGCTGAATATTGCAAATAAAATCTGTGTCATCGGTGGCCTTGGAGGACCTGGCCCTGCAGGTAAAAGTTATCTTCATCTACCAGTGAACCCAGTCTTAGCAAGATCTATAGGTATGTTTATGAACATAAATTTTGCCAGGTCAAAATTGATTTCTGTCAATGGAAGACAAGTCTGTGTAACATAAACATATTTATTCTTCACCAAAGTGGAAGTTTTCTTGATTTCTCTTTTTCTTAACAGCCCACAAGGAAACAATAATTTTTTCAAGAACGACTGTAAATGTTACAGGCTCAAGATCTGTCAAGTAACCATGCAGTGGACAGCCTTCCAAACCTTGGGAAAGTGAGCAGGCTTTGAGTCTTGGGAAACGATATTGTTGTCCTTAGTTTTGATTTGTGCAGGAGTTAATGCAGGGACAATTTTGATAGCTGAGCTGAACGGAACTTTGCTCCTGTTAAAGTTGAATCTTGATGCAGCCTTGCTCCCTTGGAAAGAGGCAATGATAATGTGCTAAGGTTGTTTATATGATCCCTGACCATCACATTTGAGGGTTTGAATGAACTGAGAAAATTACATGACCAATCACTTGTTCCAATGTCACTTATTTTGTCTCTGGTAGAAACCAGGCAGAAGGATATTTGCAATAGCTCAGCTGAGAAGCAAGAATGGTCTCAGAGTACAAGCTTGTTTCAGAAGTAAGTACCTGAAGTCATAAACTGGCTCACTTGTACCTTTCCAAATTACTGAAGTTTGGATAAAATAGGCAGAAGGACTGTAATCTGTTCTATTCTTCTTATTATTCAGGCCTCACACTGTGGTAGTTGAACACTTTCCATAGGCACAGAGAGTAGCACGACTAGGAGCTGTCAGATGCCATTTTTACCCTCTATCATCCTCTCCCTGATTATTGGCACTCAACTTACACAGGTAGGGTGACGCTGCCCCAATATTTATTCAGTGAAAAATTGTACCTTGCTTTCTTGCTTAGTGATTAAGGTAGCAGGCAAGTTTGTGAGAGCCTCAGGTTTGTGCCTCTGGCCCAATGAATATTTATCTATTCAGAAAAGAGACTGGGAGAGGCAAACTTGACAATCAACATTCAATGGTTTCACATCACCAGGTGGGTGGGATAGTTATCTGTGCTGTGGAAAAAAATGAGGGGAATTTGAACCTGGGTGTCTCCAACCCCGGAGAGACTCCTGTTGCCACATTATTGTCTATCTGGGGCTGGCTTTCTGTTTTTTCAAAAAAAAAAAAAAA
>VXAA01002586.1:46901-118355 GCA_013399115.1 Anseranas semipalmata
TTTTTTTTTTTTTAAGTTGGTTGGAAACAAGTGCTGAGGTACTAACAGGCCAGCTCCTGTTCTTACCCCTGCCATCAGAGTGGTTCCAAAGAGTGTTTATCAATATGGTGATAGGCACTTTATATATATAAATATAAATATATTTATTTTAAGTTTTAACAATGACCCTGACTTTCTCATATAATCTCCATTTCTTTCCAGAAGCCACAGTGGGCGTGACTCCATGTGGTACATGCTCCAGGACTGGGGTATCATGCTATCTAAATATACAATATACTAATACACATTTCACTTGCCATCTGGAAATGGACAGTCACCAATCCAACATTTTTTTCCATGTTTGTAAAGACTTAGATCCCAGCTGCTGAATCTTAATCTACATTCATGTGTGCATATTCTGCCCCCTTTTCACTGTCCAGCAAACCTGGTCTTTTTTATTCCGTCATATGAGTGCTTTCATTTGTAGTCCGTGAACTTTTATAACAAAACTCCTGTCCTCATTCTGCATGTTAGCTTGCCCTCTTGCTTGAATTTGCTATGTAGTTTCCTATTCAGCAAGCTGTATTAGGGAGAAAATGTCCCATTTGCCTATAAGTATTTAACTGTACAATTGTGCCAGTTTATTCTACTCATAGTGTGCCCCCGCAACAGCAGCATTTGTTGGCATTTTGAATATCTCCATGATAACCTTAGTGGGAATTCCCAGATTCCTGGCTTAGAGTCCAGGTCTCATTAACACGGAGGCCACACTAATGCCCTTTTGTACTGATGGACCAATGTGGATGATTTGATTTTAGAATAGATGATGGCCAACCTATTAAGACAGTGACTACAGATACACATCATACTCTTAAATCAACTTCTTGTTTGAGCTCCATGATATGGATGTTAACTGCTTGTATGCCTAGCCTACCTAGCTTAAAGCTAGTACAGAAATCACTACACTGTACTGTAGTGAATTCTGTGACTGTAGACAAACACACCTTAAATCAGTCCTGAGTAAAGATTTTGAATAGAGTGTATCTTTCGACATTTGTATAAATTACAATTGGATAACAGCTGCCTAAAGTAGTTTTATTAGTTTTGTTTTCTTGTTTGTTATTAGCCTCATGAACTACTACTCTAAATTTCACTCATTGTATAAACCTTCATCAAACAAACTGTCTGCTCAGCGTCAATAAGAAAACATTCATCTTTGTTGGAAGGAGCTGTTGAGTTAGATTGTAGAAAGACGTAAACACACAAAACCAGAGATAACAAAATGTCCTACTTTTAATACGTTTTGATGAGCTTATATTTGTTGTTGTTTGTTTATTTCTCTAAAGAGTGACTGGCAGAATATTTAATAGTTCCAATATTTGCATCACTCCAGTCCTTTGTGCTTCTTCAGTGGCTCCAATTTGCTGGAAATACACTTTTGTTTTATTCTCCTTTGTAGTAAGAAGTTCAGAAAATTTTCTCTTACTGACCCTTTAGAGTCTTAAATACCCAACCCAGTCATTCAGAAAACTCAACACACAACTGTGATATCCTCATACATGTCCACCCAAATATCCTCTGCTCATCAAGCAAAGCTGGCCACCCATTCGCTGTACCGTGTGGAGATCCTCTTTCTCTGCTTACAGTGGCTGCAGCTGTGGGATATGCCCAAATCCAGGCAATGGTCTTTTAAACCCACTCCACTGAGTAGCTCCACTGAATCCTCATTATAGGTATTTACAACATTAAGGAGAGTGTGATAGCATTGTAAGTCAAAATGCAGTAGTGGAAGAAGATCCAGGTCCAGAAAATTACTTTCTTCCTATACACAATCCACAAGAATTGAAAACCACATGCACTTTGGATACGCTTAGGCCAAGCTAAAGAAACAAAGGTCTATGAGGCTTAAACCTTGGCATAAAAATACTCAAGTGTCTGTATTGGTGTAGCACAATTGTTGGTCACTGCAGTGATGTCACTGTTGATACAGTGTTGTTATCTTGCATATTAGTATATTATGGCTCTATCAATCTGGTGTCAGAAGAATAGTGTCTGAGAGAGGTTTTCTGTCCCTTTCTTACTGTTTGGTCAGCTTGAGTAGACATACAAAACATCTAAGCATGCACTACTCTAGAGCTGAGACCACAAGCCAAAACTGCTGAACACTGTGGAAATCACAAGTTCAATCTATTAATTAAAAAAAAAAAAAAAATCTGTTTCATTTCAGCCTAAGCAATCTAAGAAGTTTACTGAAATAATTATACATTCACTCACGTCAAACCTGTTCAAAATAATAATATAACAAGCATCACATCTTAAATATATGTGCCTGAAATCATTGCATAAAATTCCAAACAGCAAGCCAAGGTCTTACTGACACATACAAATATAAAGTAAAAGGATGTGAATTCACAGAATTATCATCAAAATTCAGAAACAGCACTAAGTCCTTCTTTGGACAATCACTGACTTCAGAGTTACTGTAAATTGTTCAAATTTGGGCATATAATGGAGTTTTTTTATGGCTTTGACAAGAAAAAAGTTGTTTACTCTGGGCCAGATTCTGATAACCAAAGTTTGAATAGTAATTCTCTTTTTGAGTAACTAGAATGAGTTCCACATACCTGAATACAATAGACCACTTTGCTCCTTGGCACTGAAAATGATGTTCATTCCACTTTTATCAGTTTTCAGACTTCTGCTCCACCAAAGTCTCAGGAAATTATTCCTGAAACTGAAAAATCAGCTCTGCAGGACTGCTTGCAAAGATTCCATTCCGCATAACCAAAGGTGACAGGATTTGGTTCTTTGTACAAGTCTAAAAAAATCACTGTGGCTATAAAGCAGCTATGTTTCTGCAGCAAGAATTACATGATGATTTTGTTGCATGCAGTTTTCCATGGTGGTTAAGTAAATAAAAGGTTTACTTTTCATGTGATTGTTAGAAACTGTAAATCTTAGCTCATAAAAACAACCCCTAACACATACAGTTTTGCACTAGTCAGGCAGTGCAGAAAATAGCATCTCATTAGCTGTAAATCTTGGCAGAAAGAAGAAACAGAGCCCTGGAGTCCTAACAACAGCTTCTGTGCACCAGCCATTAGATCATACTGAAAAGCACAACAGGTCTAAAATTTAGTTGTACGAAAGCCCACATAAACATTTTAGTATTATATGATCATTTAAATACTCAGAAATCTATGGTTAGGACTCACGCCAGCCTTGAAAGGATTAAAGGCTACATTTTAGGGTATTTAATTCCACTTATTTTTATTTTTGAAAACTTTATTAATGGGTTTTAAAAGGTGATATTCTCCTATTTAGACTTTCATTGCTTCCATGTTAGGCATGTTTTTTGTGTGATATGTGCTAAGTAGGCACAGCAAACATCTTGATATGTGACTGAAAACAAGATCCAGGCTGGTCTATGAAATTCCCTGCATACCTCAGCTCAGACACCTGCGAGTGCATAAAGGCAGCCTTGTCCAAGTCCAAGTGGTGCCTTGCTCCTGCCAAAGCTCTCTCATGACTGAGTGATGTGGCATGGAGGGATCTTGTGCTTTTCCCATAGGAACAAAAAAAAAAAAAAAAAAAACATAAGCACAACAGGCAAATGCCTATGCTTCAACGAAACTCGGCACCCCGCATGATGGGAATCACACAATGCACAACCCTGGTTCAATCTCATGAGCTCCAGAGAGATACTGGTGACCTTCTGCCAGGAGTACCCCCATGGGCTGGTCTCCAACAGATATTTTGGGGCTACACTTCTGAACCGACTCTGTCTATCCCTCTAGTGAGCACACACATCGATCTGGAGTATTCTGAACCATCAGTCAAGGCTTCATTTCTCCTTTTTAAGGTATTATGACATCAGAAACGAGCACCTCAAGTAAGGTGCCTGAACCTAATACTAAAAGGCCAAAACCGTGATGAAAATATTCAGGTTTCCTTCTTGCTTCAGTATTTTTTTTCAAATCTGTAACAGTTCCTCCTCACTCCAAATATATATGAGAAAATTAAAAGCAGACAGGCCAAAAATAAAAAATAAAATAAAAACAAACAAACAAAAAAACAGGGACGTTCATTTTATTTTAGTAAAACAAAGAAAGTTGAAAATAGCAGACATTAAACTCATAGTATGAGGTAGCAGACATTTGTTTTGCATAAAAATACTCTGGCATTTAAAGCTCCAGAAGGCTCTCACCATGAGCTTTCCTGCTTTTTGCTTACGTGGCACTGAGACCTCCTTCAGCTGTTGAAGATGAGCTAAATAGCAGGCAAGGGGAAGGTCTGGATCTCCTTTATGAAGTGGTCTGGGCAACAAAAGAGGGATTTCTTTCCTATATAATGAAAAAGGCAAAAAGTAAGGCTTAGAGAAAACCACCAGAAAACAAGATATTAACAGTTCTCCGGTCCCTGTATTAGTGGTCTACATTTGCCATATGCCTTCATCTTAACCTGTGGAATAATGTCAGGTGCTGTCAGTTGGGGTGTTAACGTACTGCTTTTTCTCCTGCCCAGTTTCTAGCAGGTCTGCCTGCTTGGAAAGACCCGTCAGTAGAATCAGCTGGAAAATGAGCAGACAAATAGGAGAGAACAACATGAGGAAATAATACCATCTGGGTCATATTTCCTGAAGTAAATCTTAGTAAATTCTGACTAAGTCAATCGCACCACACAGCTTAACATCAGATTGGGAACTAGCCCAAGTTTTTAAACTTTTATACAGACTCTTCCATATATATCTTTCTCACAGAACAGTTCAGAATAACCTGTTACTTCGTTGTTACTGTTGCCTTACATGCAATCTTTCCTTCTAAAGTAACTAAAGGTCTTTTCTTATGTAGGGGATACCAAAGCAGGGTCGTGAACTTGAACATTCATTCACCAAGCTCACGCACACATACACAGCATGGTACTCAACATAGAAGTTAATTATTTATTTTTGCCAAAAAATGAAATTTGTTAAGTGCATTTGCTATGAAGAAAAATATAATCTACATTATAATTAGCTCTTAAATTGCAACTTTCAATAAACGTGCCCTCAGCAAGATACTTTGCCATCAACATAAAACAATTCAAAACACTTGGGGAAAAAAAAAAAAAAAAGCCTATTGAGAAAAAGAAAACAAAAAGATAATTAAAACTAATCAGGAATGTGGTAGATGTCATTCTCAAGCAGTAATAACCTAAAGACAGAAACAGATTTAATCTAACTAGGGAAATCAAACATGTCTGGTGTCTTTACAACAAATGACAGATAACAGCAATAGCCAAGGTTTGAGCTGGGTCATATATTTTATTAAAAACCCATATGGCATGATGATCCACTATGAAAAATGTGTATAGTAGTGGTTTATGGCTGTGGTTCATACACTAACAAGATTTTCATTTACTTGAACATCTTCCATCATGTTCAGGACAAGAAAGTGTTTCTAACAGTCTCCTATTAGCCATTATTTTGGCATTATGATTAAAAAAGCAGCTCAGTACAGCTAAAGCAATTTAATTCAATAAAAAGTGCTACTTGTTGTTTGGTTTAGGATAGGTGATTGTGACCGCCTGTTAAACATCAGCATACCTCATACTGGACATTTGGAAAATTTGACTGATTGGCTGAAGTCAAGTCCAAACTCCAAGCAGTATCAGATGTGCTACTGTTCTGGGGTAATGTGGACGCAAACATGCTGATTAAGTTTAAAATAATAATAATAATAATTTTCTTCTGCTTTCCTGGGTGCCAGTGGGATCTGTATAAGAAGGCTGGACAAGAAAATCCACATTCCCACATTGTGTGATGAGGAAGGTGCCTGCCACATAGGTATTTATGAGTGTGCACCAGTCCTTCATACAGAAAGTTCATGGTGCTCTGGGGATGAAACCAAGCAAAGTTTACAGATCAGCAACTTGTCAGCCCCAACCTCCAGCTGAAATTAAACGCAGATAAAACAAATAGAATGTTTTAAGGAAATGGAAATACCAAGTGCTGGAATTTCCTGGCTATATACAGCTGGATTTATTTCAGGCTCTGTGGACATGGAAAAAAAATATGAGCTCATACTCCCCATATGGGAAATGTGATGTTGGTAAGGGAGGAAAACAGAGTTATAGTCCCTGTTCTATGGAAACTGTATGGTTAACCAGGCCAAAGACGAGAAAATAGTCCCATCAAGAGTAGCTGCCCAGTCACAGCTTGGAGGACAGCATGGGCAGAAGTATGTACCCAGTAAGCAGAATGGGTGAGGCTTTCTGGGGATGGTGGGAGGGAGGGAAGGAGAAAATTAAGCCATGTGGAAGCAAGCTGTGCTATGACCCTTGCCCTGGCTCTGTGTAGTTTTCTAATATAGAAGCAGATTATGTGACTTACTGATTCCAGTGTGCAGTGAAGGGTCAGCTTGAATTACAACGTGGATGAAATGCTCAAATAGGAGAATATCAGGTCCACAGTGCCTGTGAGTGCAGCAAGGAGTTATAAGAAAGGGGATGTGAGCAGGGACTGCTCAAAGTCAGAAGATACTACATCCATGGTATCCCACATTCAGCACCCAAAATTAGTGGATGCTTTTTGCTTTAACCTCCATGTGTGTGATTTCTCCATCTGCAAAACAGATGGTCTTCTTGCAGGATGTGTCTGCCATAACCTTGTAAGTCTGATCTGTGGTGTGTTTTTGAAGCTAACCTTCCTGTTGCCCCCACTCACCATACTCCAGTTTGCATTCCTGAGCCCTGCTGGGGCACAGGTAGGATTTCTTTGGGTGTGATTGAGCTGGGTGTTGTTCTGCTGGGCATTACCAAGTAATGCCCCGAAGCCATTCATTGGTGTTCAAAATATGCTGCTGGGATGCAGCAGACCCCTGCAATGTGAGCCTCAGACCCTCAGCACCCACTCTTTCATGCAGAACCTCACCACTCACTAACACAGGCACTGACTTCTATAAAAATGATGCTACAGAGTGCTTGGCTGCAGCAGTGATGAGCACGAGAGAACCGCTGGGGAGGAAGCTAACAGTCTTTTCTTCAGAGCAAGGATTGAACAGCACAGAGTAAAAGCATCACATGCCGGACATGAGAAGGAAAATAAGTATTGCATAGCTGGTCCTTAAATGGGCCACTTACACTTTCTGTGCACTGAGGTGGGTGTCTTGGAGAGAAATCACATACATTCATGTAACTAAAGACTGTCTTGAGGCATACATTCGCGAGGTCAAATTAAAGCTGCACAGACCACCTTAATTCTGGCATTTCCTAAGTCTCAAGTGTTTGACTTTACAACCTTAATAATGTTCTTTTAACATAGTTTTTGTATGTGTAATAATTATATGCCCTTCTCACTTTCAGTGCTCTTCTCACCAGTAATTCTGTTGGACTCTGGTCCTTCGTTATGAAAACAAATATTGGAAATTATTGCTGTTGTTATTAAAACCAGATGTACAGCTCTCTGTAGCATTTATTTGTATAGTGTCAAACTCTGGCACATTCAATTTCAGAGTAGTTATTGAATAAATATGAGCAATAGAACTGATAGTGAAATGTCAGTGCTGAAAAGTCCCTAGAAACTGTCTCTTATCAGGAGAAAGGAAAGTTTGTAATTTTCATTTCATATGCACACAGTCACACAAATGAGTGTGAGCAAAAATGACAAAATCACATATTTCCATCAGTGTAGAGTAATAGAACGTAATAGTGGGCCAAGATGAAAAAGTCTGGGCCCAAATGTGTGAGACACTAAATCCTCACTGAAGTAGGCAGTCTCTTGTGCCCCATGGATAAAAAAAGTGATGCCTTTGGTAAACCGAACTCAGCAAAAGTAAAGAACAGGCCTCATCCTCCTTTCATTTTATCTCAGAACTCAGACAAAAGCAACCCTGAAAGACAGATTTTCTCCTCTATCTACTGCCAAGAGATTCTTTAGTTCATGCTTCAGTTTTAGAGGTCTAGCTTTTGGACATCAAGCATTAGGTGAGAAAAATCCCATCGTGTCTTTTCTGTGCTCTGAGTGCTCATCCTGACCTCAACCTGAGGAAGAAGCTCCTTGACTGTATTAGAAAGCACTGGGTAGAAAAAATATGCAGGGAGCAAGCCCAGTGGGTGTCTAAGATGTTATAGGATCATGGGGAGACAGAAGACCTCCTCAGTTCTTCCTTGGAAGGAGGATACCTAAACATAGGCTAGAGATCTCTGCAAAAAAAGCACAAAATACAAAACTGGAATAGCACAACATTTACATGAGAATGGTCAGTAAAGTTGAGTAAGACAGATTAAATACATTTCTTCAAAAGAAATATTGGAGGTAACCATTTACAAAGCCTTAAGGAAATATTACAGCTCTGTATTTAAATATGCAAAAATTAGGAAATCCCAGAACTAGACAGCACATGCATTTATTCGATCCTTTTATAAATGTATTTTAGTATGAACTTTAATTGCATGGATCACCTGTATAATTTTCATACAGGATTTCTATCTTGATTGATGCATGTGGTGGGGGCTATGTTCAGGTCTATGTTGGTAATGAGGTTTCGTGAACGGGCTAGGCCTGTAGAATTACTGAGAACTCATGACTGTAACTGCAGTCGAGGATTGTCTGTGTCCTGGATGTGTATCATGAAAGCTTAAGACTGTAAATTAGTCTGTGGGCTTCTCAGGTTGGATGACTAGTCTTATACAGTTTGGGCTTTAACTGTTATGTCAGTTAGGTATCTTCTCACAAGCCTGGATACCAGTATGCTTTCATCTCAGAAAGCTGTCACAAAAATCAATTTATTAGCATCTGTATCTCTCTTATGCACTGTAGTAAGAATGGTGCAGTAAAACCAATTGAAAGATTAAAGACACATGGCAGGCGTGTGGTTAGGGAGATGCAGAGTAATACATTCCTGTTCTCTGTGACAGGAGCAAAAAAAAAAAAATTATGACTCCTGTTTACTGAGAGTTTTTGCAACTTTAACACATCTCTTACATAGGCTTTTTGCAGTGTAAGCACCTGCACAATTTCCAGGGTCATGCAAAGCACTCTCTGGTGTCAAAAATCTTTCAATCTAAATAAACAATATGTATAGGGATGGCTGAACAAAGCATTATATGTATGGAAAAGCATCCTTTCAGTTAATGTATGTTAACCATTGCTACAAATAAATCACTCCCAACTTCATTATTCTTGAATACCTATTTATCATTTTAAAAAACTCTGCTGTTTCTGGACGGGGCACTGCCGACCAGTCTAACCAGAAAATTCTCATCTTCTTCTCATTCATTCAATGACCAGCCTTCCACATTGTGCCACAGCAGCAGTGTTCACCGCCAACCTTGTAGAGTTTGTATCCAAGAGGGACCAAGCCTTGTTTTGTCAGTGTTCCGTCTCATTCAGGAAAGCAAGGGCAACCTATTGATTGACTGATTTCATTTCCATCCTCCTGACATTCCTGGGATTTCTTGCAGCAGAGATCAGACACCCCCCTCAGAAACCAATTTGGAATTTTAACAAGACTTCAGAGAGAAACTAGCTCAAAACAGCATGGACTTTTATTGGCAAGCTAATCCCTGAGTACATCTGACAACTGTAAGTGGAGGCAACATCTGAAACAAAGAAGAATGACCAGTTATTTATTGACAAAAAATGCAATCTTCATGGCCATTTCAAAAACATTTCACGGAAACCTAAAATGTCCAGCTGTGGAGAGGTTTGAAAGAAGAAAATAAAATACTTTTTGAGTACAGCTATAAGAAAAATGTACCCTGTTAGTTTACAAAGATTTTGATTGTACTGTGATTAATCAGATTTATGCTGCATATATAATATATGGTCTTAATTCACAGTATAAGGGGAACCCTTGTAATAAAACACAATGATTATTTTTTTTAATATTGCAAAAGGATACTATTTTTACTGCAATATGCAACTGTGCCAATGGAAAATAGTGGGAAGGAAAAAATATATTGTCTGGCACTGGTTGCCATAGCAGCAAGCTGAAGTTCAAGGAGAAGTGGAGAATCTGAATTTTGTGGCAAGGTAATGAATTTAGCATCTACAGGAACAGAAATGGATTTTCTGTCTCAGCCTGTAAATCAACTGCAGGAAACTAACATGCTGGAGATATTTTGGAATGCTTTAAATCTGCTTCTGATGTATGAAAAGTGTATCAAAATTATTTCTCAGGGCTTTGTCTTCCAGAGCCTTCCCTTTCTTTCTGTTCAGATCAATGCACTTAAAAACATACTCGGTGAAGCTGCTGTTTGTTATTGAGACAAAGGAAAAAGCCTTGCAGTTTTCTCAGCAGCCCTCTGAAGCCAGGAGGCATCGCCCTCCTCCAAGCACGCTGCTCTCACACACTGACTTCTCACAATGCACCAAAGTTTCAGAGGTCAACAATGAGTCACGTGTGTCCAGTTGTCCAAGTCGGCTTTTGAGAAACTTGGTTTTCTTACACAAATGCATGATGCAGGCAAGCAAAGGGAGTGGACACAAAAATATATGAGGTAACCAGCTCAACAACAGGAACAAGCAAGATGGCTTTTCAACATACTTGTACGCATGTGTGATCTGTCCACCTTGAAAGCACTGGTAAACAGGGGCTGCTTGGTGGGAGGAGCTGGTCTGGGGGACCCATTATACCAAGGAAAGGGGAGATGGAGTTCAGATGCTGAGCTGGTGTTCCATGATCAGTGCCTGCAAACAGCCAGTAGTCTCAATAAGGATTTGGAGGAGTAATGCCCAGGCCTCAGTCAAATCTCTAGTCAGTTTTCTTCCTTTCTCAGTCTCTTTCTAATGGCTTCTTGGTGTCTGGAATAATTTTGTCCTTGGTGACAATAATTATGGCCCAGCAATTCAGACAGTATCAGTGAGAAATGTATAGAGAAAAAAAATGTCTTGCAACAGTGGAACCTAGCTAGCATTCTTCATGCTCTACATACCATTAAAAACATGAAAAAATAAATAGCTTTCATTTCTACCCGTGTTCCTGGAGCAGATGGAAAACACTCTGGGGAAAGGTAGGAGAAAATTCTCTTAAATAAAAAAAAAAAAAAGAATTATAACAATACGCTATGGTTAATTATGTATAATGGGCTTCGTTCCCAGTAAATCACACCCATGTAGCTCAGATATAATTCTTCCCAAGTCCGTGAAGATAAAACAGTGCAAAATCAATATGAACAGAAAATATAAAATACAGTGGAAAAAAAAATAAAAGAAGAAATAGGAGAAGAAGGTATTAAATAAAAAATAAATAAAATGATTTCTTATATGGATGTCTTCTGCATAAGACTCAGGAATGCACACTGACCCTGTCACTTCAGAGGGTGCATGTGGAAGATCTGTTATTTCTGTATACGCTCTTTGCCTACCAGCAATGAAACTGAATACTAACTAAACATGAAATAACAGTTCAGGGGTTAAAACATTTCAGAGAAGTTCATATAATTTGCTGATTGTGACTAATTCCTGTTCAAATCCTCTTTTTCTTCTAGAGTAAAAGCATAATCATGGGCAGCATAAATTTCCCTGGATGTGCATTTGTATCTTTCTCTGAATAAAAATGCGTTGAAATCTGTGAATTAAAACACCTAATATCAGAGCCATGTATAAAGATGATTACTTTTTTCACAAATTCCAGAAGATAAACCCGTCTTAGATCATCTGAAAGAAAATAAACAATATTTCCATTCTAACCATCTCATGCTGTATTCTGTTTCTCTAGTTTCCAGTTCCACTACAATCATGATGGTGCTGGGCATCAGCTGAACTTAAGAGTGGTTATCAATTCATGTCTAAACAACAAATGAAATTCTTAAGCTCACACAGCTATTTGGAATCCTGAGATTTTTGTTGATCTGTGGCCATTTGGAAAAGAAGAGAAGGAAGACAAATACAAATTTCAAAAGCACTTCAGTTCCATTTTGGACATTGTGGAATTGAAGATGTGTTAAATCTTGTAGCCACCGTTCTTATTCTTTCTTACTCCTCTGACAGAAATCTCTCAAATACTTTAGCTCCCTTGTGCTGTTATAAATAAATGAATAGCTGGTAGCTTAAGTTTCAGCTTTGTCATCTTTCATTTAAAATAGGAGTCTCTCTGGGATACAGAACGGGACAGCATTGCTCAGCATGGGTTTTGGTACAGCAAGCAGGTTGCTGCTCAGGAGTCCTTAGAGAGAAAGTCACTTTGCTGTTGAGATGAACTACTGCAACAACAGCTTGAAGTCTGTGGGATTTCCTTACAAAGACCAGGCATTTGTTCACCTTTAAAGAAAGGAGGCTTCTGATTTAGGCAACAGCTTTTACGCAATAATGGCCTACCATGTTTATGCTGATTTTATCTGAAACTGTAAGTAAGCAAGAAGATAGTAGAAAATCATTATTTCAATTACTACTCCTGCCGTGAATGTAGGGCTCTCTCTGTCTGACAAATAGTGCGTGATTTTCATTTACATAAGCTTCTCTTGGAGTGGAAAATAATAAATCACTTTTTTTTTTTCCTTCCCACTCTTGTCTGTACAGAGCATTTAAGTTACTGGAATAAACGTAGCCACATGCAACAGCATTCAGGACAGGCCGTTACCTTCTGACTCCACTGTACTTCTCACTCCTCTCCAACTTGCTGGACAGGCAGGTACATAGGCTGCTGAGAAGGGCAGAATAGTCAGATAACACAGGCACATATGTTTTGTTTCCTTAAAGAAAGGGAATGAACATTTAGAAAAGAAGGATCCTGCCTTGTACACTGGCCAAGCACTGTCTGCTCTGTTAAATCTGAGGTGAGTAAACTGGGATTATAAAACATCCAGCTGCACTGACAAAAGGCATTTTCAGTCCCCTTTCCTTCCTTGTAGTCATCAAAGGTGGGATCACATACCTGTCACCCAGATACTGGATCAAGACCAGACCCCATTCATGGCTGGGCTGATACTGTTCTCTCCTCATTTAAGCTAAATGAAGTGCAAAAGTCTTCTCCTCCCATGCCCTGGGTCACTGCAGGGCCAGGCAGAATCTCCTCCACTGACTGATTAAACAAGTTTATTGTCCTAACCAGTGGCAAACAGAACACTAGCCACTCAGAAAAACAGTTAACTCCTGTTGTAACACTGTGATCTGACCAGGATACAGGTCAGTAGCCTGCCCATGCAGGGATCTGCTGTTAACAACCGGAGAGCTACAGCTAGAAATATTTCTCCAGTCTGATAGATGTGTTCGGTAGGTGTTAGGTGCACTTATATTTGAATCAGTCTCTTCTCTACAAGTATTTAATTGTTTCACTCAAAGTCACCAATATCCAACAGGTGCCTCCCATTTTGAGTTTTAAAGAAAACCTTAAAGCCCAATAGTTATGTCACATCTTTCAGAGTTATAGATTCAGGAACTTTTGATTGGGATTTATGCTGTAGTGTTCATTACCAATAAAATCTGTTGTTCAATCATTCTTGCCCTCTATTCTCCTAGATGTTCTGTCAACCACCAAAATAAACCAATCCATATGAGGGAAAAAAACAACCACTCACTTTTCTGCAAGATCCATCCTTGATTCAGATCACAGTGTGACTGCACAAATTGACATGGATCAACTGCTGGAGCAATTGGAAGGGTGGGAACATGTGTGGTATTGTCACCAAACACCCTGTCATGTCAAATCACAGCCTCAGGCAAAGGACTGAAGGATGTGATTGGAACCCAGATCTCTCTCTTCATGACTGAGATTTCCAAGAAATGTGGAGGAGGCTACATGCCTTCCTCCAGAAGCTTTGTGAATCAACCCCAGGACATTCTTTTCATATCTTAACAATAAAAAAGAAAGAACACTTTCCCCTGGTTTGGGGGTTTTGTTTTGTTTTGATTTGATTTGATATGTTTGTTTTGTTTTGTTCTTGGTTGTTTTTTTTTTTTTTTTTTTAATTATATATATTCTGGTCAGTCTCAGCTGAAGGTTTTCTCACTTTCATTTTTATTTTTATTTTTATTTTTATTTTTATTTTTATTTTTATTTTTATTTTTTTTATTTTTATTTTTATTTTTTGCTTTGGTTACCAAAGGAAAAGCCTTGCTTATTGTAACAAAAGGATATGTGACCCCTCCTCTGAAATATCTGTCTTTGACTAGCTCCGTAACTGTTTCCACAACTCATTAATTCTTCTATGCAAACATATTTATGAGCACAAATTATTCCTGCGCCCTATCAGTTCTCTCCAGAAAGTAGGGGAGGAGAGAGCTGGTACTGGAAAAAGTCATTGCATGAATGTTTGGGCTCCATTTACAGTTTGCAGGAAAATAACTTGCACGTTTGTTCTGTCCTCATTCACCTGAGAAATATACATTTGTGCTAGTAATTCCATTGAAGTAATTACTGTCTGAGGAGCCGAAGCGTATTATCTAGCCAATCCCCCTCGCAAGCCATAATGCACAGCTGCAAAGCTCCAGGAGGGCACTGGAAGGCATCCTGAAACTTCATGGTAGTGACAGGGGAGAAAGCGAGGACACCTGGCTCTTCTGGCATTCACCTGGGACCGACTTGTTATGTGCAGTGAGTGGGGAGGGGAAACGAGAGACTGGGTTACAGTGGGCTTGTTTATGCTTCCATCTAATCTTTAATCACCTCAAAGGGATTTTTGTGATGTTTTGTGATTTTTTGTTGATGTTTTGAGCTGTTGGAGACGGCAGAGAAGCCAGGAGTTAGCAGTCTTCTGCGTTCCTGCTGAATTCTGAATGCTGAAGCAAAAATCTGCTTTCTTTCCTTCTGCTCCTTGCTCCTTCCCAGGGCTAATTCCTGTCCTCTTCCTTCTGAAAGGAGCTTTCTCTACAAAAGGATCAGTTTATCTCACTTTCCAGTGAGACTGTTCCCACTGCCCTGAGTAGTTCAGGCAGAGGTCATTCAGCTGCATACAACACAGCACTGTGGTGTACTGCAGGAGCCAATGCTGCTCCTGAAGGTCTCAAAGCGGTGCACGTATCTTCTTGACATTCCTAGAAAGGTAGAAGCAGACTGGAAAAGCTCAGTGGAATTTTATCCCAGAAATCTCTTCTGAATATTCTGTCCACGCCAAGCATGCACTTACACAGGACCACGGTAGACCAGCAGAGCAAGCAACATCCCTGCAGGGCTCATTATCAGCACTCCCAGCTTGTGACTAGGTAGGACTGCTTTATAATTGTTCTTTTAGCTGGCAAGGACTGTCTAGGAGCAAGGCATGCGAGCAGTGGGTAGGGACCCTGGCAGTACTCCTATGGGCTCAGAGCTTCCCAAAGCAACTGAAGAAAATGATCCAAGAGGTGTGATTCAGGCTGTAGAAGACCACTAATCACAGAGGGCATGCACAGACATCAAGACTGGAGAATAGGGAAGGGGAATGTCTCCAGAGGTACAAAGCTGAACAAGCAGGTTCAGCTCTCTCATCTCCTAACATTTGAGTGCTTGGCTTTGAAACTTAATCTTCCTTTTATCTAGTTCACATACATACAGAAGATGGTTGCAAATAACAGCATTTTTTTACCATTTTCTGTCATAGTTTTAAATGGCATCTTTAAGAAGACAACACAGCTACCTTTTGCAATGAGCTTCAACTTTCTAACTCTTGAAATATCGACAACCTTGTGTAATTCCACAAGAAAATATATCTCCCACTGGGTTCACTCTGTAGCACTCACTTTATGGGCCAACATCTTGAAGGAAGGCAGTTTGACATGCTCTGTGCAAAAGCATCAACAAACATTAGTGAGACCTCTGCTCAGAAAGCAGCATTGACAGAGTCTCTCATACAAACCCAGAGCAAATTAGGTAGTGAGAACATTGCTTACACTGAATTATTAAACAATTATATTAGGTAAGAAACAAGCCGAGATCCTGGATGTCTCAGTCTCTGCTTGACACAAAAGGCAAGAACTACTGGTTTAAATCTACTGGTGTAAAGCTGGAGGATGTCTGCTTGCCTACAGCTTTGTAGACTAATGGACTACAGCTGTTGTCATGTTCTAGGGGAGCTCTGGGCAGAGATAAGAGAGTATGTATGGTCCCACCAGTACAGATGTTGTGTGCAGTCAGTGGAAACTCAGTCAAATACATTGTAATTACTAAAGTAATTAAAGCTCATTACTGAAAGTAAACATAATCGCCAAAGTTAGCACTCCTGAAGGAGTAAGTGACATTTCTCATTTATTCACACTGGAACCAAAAGAGATCATTAGGGCACAGATAAATTCTGGGCTGACAGATGAGGAGTATTTTAATGAGAAAATAGTTACAAGAGGTAGTTAATACATTTATATGTGTAAATTGAAAAAAAAGAAAAAAAGAGTACATTACTGGAAATGAAATGCTTTTCCGGTAGTGGAACTGGAACTGGAATTGGAACTGAAACTGAAACTGGAGAGAAGGGAAAGAGGAGAGGAGAGGAGAGGAGAGGAGAGGCACACCACCTCACAAAATGGCTGCAAGTTAAGAGGGGGTGTATGNCATTACTGGAAATGAAATGCTTTTCCGGTAGTGGAACTGGAACTGGAATTGGAACTGAAACTGAAACTGGAGAGAAGGGAAAGAGGAGAGGAGAGGAGAGGAGAGGAGAGGCACAAAAAAGGACATTTACTTTCAGATTCAGCTCTGGATCAAAACATAGATTTAATCTGTGCATGTAGAGTTATACAGTTATATGTATAAGTATATGTACATGTGCACATAAATGTACATATAGGTACACATATGTACACAGATATATTACACATCTATAATACATACACACGGAGAAAAGCCTATGCATACATACATACACGTCCACCTGTATTTATATGTACACTTATGCCTATATATACTAACATACACATCTAAGTTTTATGTTATATGCATAAAAGTATATGTGTGAATGGATGTTTGTGGTCAATGGAGTTAGGGCAGGAGCCTAAAGGCAGCTGTCCACTGTGACCTAAGCTGTCCTCTGCTATCCAAAACAGCCACACAGGTCTGGCAGAGGCAGATGTGACACAGGATCTTTGGAGATTCATGGCCTCATGGACTGATCCTTGAGGAGGTCACAGAGGATTATTTTCAGGGGTCTCAAATTGTATTAGATGCATATGTTTAGACAACTAAATCCAGCTCCTAGTCGATTGATTCTCCAAAGCTGCTCAGCAGAGCTCAGTACGAGCACCATTTGTTCACCTGAATAGCTCTTGAAACTCCATTGACTGTATTTACTAAATCACCATTGATTGTTAAGGAAGCTTAGACAGCCAGCACGTCATCATCCACAGGAAGACACCAACACTTTGCAATCTCAACCTAAAGCAGCATCCCAGCCTTAACCACAGAAATATCAATTCTGTCTTAACTCTAACTTTGAAAAAGTTGTGGAATCATAGAATCACAGAATATCCCAATTTGGAAGGGACCCACAAGAATCATCAAGTCCAATTCATGGCTCCACACAGGACTACCTAAAAATTAAACCATATGTCTGAGAGTGTTGTCCAAGCACTTCTTGAAATCTGGCAGGTTCTGTGCTGTGACCACTGCCCTGGGGAGCCTGTTCCAGTGCCCAACCACCTTCCCAGTGAAAAACCCTTTCCTAATATCCAATTTGAACTTCCCCTGATGCAGCTTCAGGCTATTCCCTTGTGTCCAACCAAGTTTGCCCAAACAAGGACATAAAAAGTACACAATGGGAGTGGAGAACACTTTAGCTCCACAAAACTATGCCTGCAATAGCTCTAAGTGGCAAAACAATTTCATTTTTTTTTTTGCAACATGTTTTTCAGTGGTCGACCAGTTGCATACCTTGAGTGATTTATGTTTACCTATTACAACATGCAGGCAAAAGGCAATCATCTTGTCATACCCAAATTTATCCTCCCGTTGCCCTGTTCTGGATTACTAGCTCTTTCTCATCTGAGTACTGCTACTGTGCTTCAGAGAAAAGAACCGTTTTCATCTCTGATAGAAAATGAAGTGTTTTCTGAACACTTTGTTTACAGTATTCTATAAGGTTGTTGATGCTTTTATATTGAATATATTCTTGTATATTTAAATTCCCTCTAAACCCAAAAAGCTCTTTTTCAAAACAAGGAAAATTCTTCTGAAATTAGTCCATTCAAACCATTTGTCAAATTAACTATTTATCAAATATACCATATAGCATTTAGTGCAGTTAATGCACTAACAGATGTCAGAGACACACTGTCTGTACACCACCTGGAAATGAAGGGTTTGCTTTGGCAGCTTTTCCTCATGGAATCAACCCTCAAAGCGCTACAAGCCAGGCTGACCATGGGGCTGTGTAGCACACCTACAAGGATGCAAGGATTTGTATTGCTGTAATCTCACTGTTGCATCTCTGGAATGTCACTGATGTCTGGGTTCAGGGAACGAGACATTTGCTTTCCATGCACTGTCATTTTGCTACTTGTGTCCTAAAAGAGGTGCTGGCAGTGCAGGTGGTTCTTTATTCAAAAAGCAAACTTTGAAACCACATGCTCTCCAAGTGATTAAGTTGAATCTGATTTCACGATTCAGCAATGTATCCTTCATACTGTCTAGTTAAGTTGTGAGGCTGCATCAGAACATTGTCACAGGCCCAAATTTTCTTGTTATATGTTTTCCTTCGCTTAGTCCCAAGAACAGAATACTTGGTTGGTTCTGATACTGATTCTGACTGATTTGCATCTGCTGACTTTCTCAAAGTGTGCCTTTAAGAACGTAGACACAATCAAGTGTTAAAATAGTTTTTGCAGGAGGAAAAAAAAAAGAAAAAAGAAAAAAAAAAGAGCACTCAATGGTATGCTAGATTCTGCAAGATAAAATGCTGAAGAGAGATGCTGTGTGCCTGTTGACAGCTTAGAAAGGCTAATGTCAGCAGTGGAGTCACAGCTGGAAGCCTGCCCAGATTTCCCACCAGGAGAAGAGTCACAACGTCAGTGGCACTTGTGGATTTGCAACACATGAAGTCCTATGTGTGCCATTAATTTAGCAAAAGAAGGTATTTTTGCTTACTTTGACAGCTCTGTAGTTTGGCATTGCAGAGATGAGAACTAGGGATGTTCTCAGAGATTGTCTCTCCAAACCAGCCCCAAAATTACCTGTTTTAAGGTGGGGGAGATTTCTTTCAGGCTGAAGGGTAAAAAAAATGGTAGTTTTTGTTTCCCAGCCACTCTTTTCCCTGCATGGAGAATTCCTTTCTGTTCCATTAACTGCGAACTCAAGGCATTTTTCTACTGTAAAAGCAGTACTGGAATCAGATAGTTTGGCTGAATCAATGGATCATTGCAACGGGTGAGCAATAAAGAGAAGATTAAACAAATGCATGAATAATGCATTATACTCTTCGTTGGTTGGTATTTCAGCTTTTTTATTGTTAACAAAAACAAGTAACTTGTTACCCATCTTTGCTTAGGTGAGGGAAACAAGTGGTCACCAAAGCACAAGGGAACAGAGATTGCAAGCCATTTAATAATTCCTTTCAGCATTTTTTCTAAGTACATAGTTCCTCAGAAAACCACAGTTTTGGAATTGAATCACACTGAATTGAGATATTCCCCAAGAAGAACAGCAGATGTGAGGGAGGGTGACATAATCTTGTTTTACCACACAGCTAGGGCCTTGGTGCCGAGCGCTGCAAACACGGACTGTTTGCATTCCAGGCTAGCAAGAGGGTTGGGACTTTAAAGTATATAACTGCAAAATGCACTGTGCTCACAAATTCTGTAAAAACACGTAATGGATGAAAGCAGTGTCTGCTCCCTGCCTGCCAGTCTAGCTATCTAGTCACCTTTCCTTTTTAAAGTATGGGTTTATGATGCAGTGAATTCAGGTCATAATGCATAGCAAAGACTTTAAAGCACTTAGTTATGCTCAAGAAAAGGATTTGGTTTTAGGAGAAAAATATAGTAAAGGGGCACGACGAGGTCCCACTGTTTATTTGGTCCTTGCCTTCTATGCTGAGAGGGGTGGTAAGAACCACTCTCATGAAGGTGGTGGCTCCTGAAGTGAAGACATCAGTACTTGCCCTTGCTGAGCCCTGTGTTGTTCCTCTCTGGTGAATTGCACAATGTCAACTGTCCTGTCTTACAAGGTTCATGTGTTTTCTCTGCACCTACTGAGAAGCCTTAAAATCTAAAGATCACACCTAATTATCTTTAAATGTTTGTTTTTATGTCCATCTTTCAAAACAGTTATCAAAGCCATTTGTTTGGTTTTGGATTCTACTTCAACTCATATAATAATCCTGCAGTGTAGAAATCTTGTGCCCAGACAATGAGAGATGTAAATGCTTGAATCTCAGTGACTTCAGTGGGAGTTCAGAGACTAAATAGCTCCAAGGGCTTAGGGCTTTTTCTGTGCACCCTCTTTATATCTGCATGCCTCTACCCTAAAGCTGCTCTGGTGAGAGGAACATCAACACATCAGCACAAAACCTTGGAGCACGTTCAGTAGGTGGGAAGCACAGGCATCCCAGAGAGTGCACCATGTCCTCAAACTGCAGAGCCTCAGCACGGTCCCTGGCCCATCTGCACGTCCCTCCTTACTGTCTTTTTCCCAAGCATCTCCTCTGGGAACCATACTTCTGCTGGCTGGCTTGCTTTGCAGCTGCACTAAAACAGCCCTGGGAAGGGGTTTTGGCAATTTACAAGCTGCTGGGCTTTCCTGTTGTTAATTCCCAGTGTAGCAAAGAAGCTGTCCACAATGACAGGAGTCGAAAAGTCCATGAGTAGCATCTGTTCTCCATATCAGTGTCCTTCCCCAGTCTGAAATATCCAGGGAAGAACAGATAGGTATGAGCCATGAGTGAGGAGGCTCAAGGAAACCAAATCCAGCAGATGGGCTCAGGCTTGGGTAGTGTCTGTAAAAATCACACCATTGAGCCCCATCCTACATGCCCTGCAGGCAGGCCTCTATCTCCCACACTTACAGCTTCTTTCTGTGACTACACAGTGGAGCTGTGATCGCCTGACCTGCAGCACTTTGGAGTTTGGGGCCACAGAGCAGAGTAGGTCATGGATTCTCAGAGCCACTAGGGAGCATGTCTCCCCAGAGGTCACCCTCTAAGGCATCACACTTCCCTTGCAGCCCTTCCACTCCCCTGTGCCCAGACCTGCCCGCAAGCACTGTCCTAGGCATCAGAAAAAAACATCTTTGGGAGAGCTGTCTGTGAAGGCTGATTTTTGATTTTTCAGGGAAAGAGAGTAAAATAAGAATAGTAAATGCAGGGGGGTTCTCACTGCTGGTTGAAACACACTTGAGATATTTTTAATTGAAACATAGGCCTCAATCTTCCTGAAGACAAGCAAAATTGTCAATTGGTGTATTTGTTTCAAAAGTAACAACAAAATCTCATCTGAGAAAAGCAATTTGGCATCCATAAAAAAAGCAGAAAGAGACAGAAGAAAATGCAGGAGAACACTTGTTTTATTTTTCTCCACAGACTTTATTGATTATAATAACAATATCTGATTCTGATGGAGAGCATTTTAAGCACATAGCTAAAGCATTTTATGAGAATAGGGCCATACAGAAGAGGAAACGGCTTTTTCTTCTGGTTTAAGATGGCTTAAAATCCAGTTAATTCCCATCCTAAGGCTGTATTCTCTGAGACTCAGTCTAACAAAAGTACGTCTTGCCCACATCTCCATGAAGCTGAAAAAGACTGAAAACTCTACCAGAGAGATTGCCTAGACAATCCATGCTTGGTTTTGTACAAGGCCTGATTCACCCTGCCCCAAGTCCTCAGGCATCACAGTTGCAGATCATTGTCTGGCCAGGCAGGATGTGCTCAGCTATGCATTTGGAGCACTGTACGGATCTGAACTTTTCTGCATTAAAAACAGACTTTCTCGTGATCTGAGGGGCGGAGTGACCCTGGAAAAGTTGGATGATCTCCTTTATTTATATAGAAGTATACTAAGCTGCTTACCAGATGGACTTGTTTGCAAGCTTGCCCACTTCTGACATGAATCAATTAATTTACAGGGAGATTTTCTGGAAACCAGTTAACCCAAGAAAAAGAACCAATGTGATACCAGTACTGCCACCTCGTGTAGGCTCTGACCATTGCAGGTGGTTCCTAGAGGAGCTTCGTATTTTAGTTGCACTAATGAGGAAGCTATTAACAGAGTAAATACTTCAAATGGCTGCATGCTAACATGATGCAAAGGAAATGATTATCCTGTTACCCTTTCAGCCCATCCTTCAAACTAAACATCTGCAGGAACAGAAATACCCTTGTAGATCCAAGTGGACTTTCATATCATACAGTCACAATTTCAGTGGTAAACCATAATCCCTTATAGGAAAATAAGGAAAGAAAGGAAACAATGCAGGAAAATGTGGAAGACAAGGAGATTTTATGAGTGAACGATTCCCCTAGAGGAGAATGACCAAGGCAAAATGAGCAGAAATCTAAAGCATCAGGCAAGGTGACCAGGCAGATGTGCAAGAAAGATCAGCAAGCCCACACAAACAAAATACAGTATAAAAGGGAAATGAGAGAAAGCTTGAAAATTGCTTCATGTTTTTTCACCTTTGGGGTCCACCTAGGTATTGTTTTCTGCACCCAAGCAACACCCTGAAATTCTTGTTGGGAAATCCTGTTAAAAGCAGAGAAGATGATCAACAGACTGTTGATCTTCCAAACAAATGTCTGAAGAATGGTTTGTGGGGACGAGCACTGCCAAGGGAGACAAGAGGGCTGCATCATTGTGTGACCAGGGACACAAACTCCACCTCAGTGCAAAGGTTTGCAATCCTCCCACCCTCTCCCTGCCCTGCTTGCCCACCCCACACATGCACAGGGGTGGGGATAACCATGAGCTCACTTGAAGCAAGGCTCACTGCCAGTGTGGAGCTCTCTGGAGAACTGCTAGAAGAGTGTAATCCTCTCTTTTGGACATATCACACTGAAATTCAAGCAGACATAACCAATTCAAGAACCAGGGAACATCAGACCATGCTAGTAGGATTGGTGAAAACAGAAACTGAGGAATAGCAGAGCAATGAATCACTTTGACCAAGGATCAAAGTTAACAGGAGTTCAAAGGCAAACTGGACAAATACTCCCCAGAAATGTCCAGAAACACACAAAACATACAGGATATGTCCAGCCTAGCAAAGCAAATTACTACATGTTCTGCACACTAACCAGTATAGCACCTGAACTCCAGCATTGTACAGGTGCCTTAAGAAGACTTTCCAGAAATCTTATCAGAAAGCAGCAAGCAGTCCTCAAAAAAAAAAAAAAAAAGAAAGAAAAAAAAAAAAAATTATTTGACTTAACAGAGGCACAATTTGGTCCCAGGCTAATCTTGCCCATAAAATTCAGCATAACCATCATCTTAGAAGATTTTTTTTTTTTTTTTTTTGCTATACTTATAAATACTAGGTTTGAATAGAAACAATGAACTTTTTTTTTTTTTTTTTTTTTCAAAAATTAACCAATATACCATAATTTTGCAAAATCTGGTTTGGGTCAGGCTTCCCTAAACTTCATGTGGGTTGTTTCTGGAAGCATCTCACCCTCCTGCCTTCCCTCCCTCCCTCCGTCCCAGGATCATTACAAGCAGACAGCTGCACTTCTCCCCCTTTACTTCCACCAGCCAAACCAGAGTGACAGAGTCTGGGCAGAAACTCCCTTTCACTGTAGCTGTAAATGGATTGTCATGCTCCTGCTGCCTATGAGAATGATTATGTAGAAAGAAAGAGTGAGAACCGTGACACCTGCAGTCATACACAACAATCAGACACCCAACAGTCACTATTCTGCATCTCCTTGGATAGCAGAAAAAAAAGAAAAAACCTCTCAGTTATCACAGGTTTAGCTTTCGAACCTTCTTTGCATTCTGTCATTGTAAAACAAATTCTTTTCTCTTTCACATCAGGTCTTTTCTTTTTTCCTTGCTACATCCACTGTAATAATGATTTCCATCACTTCAGTTTTGATTGATTCATGTTTTTATATCACAGTGCAGAACTTAATTTAAATAAAGTTGTCCCATTAGGTTTCTCAGCATATTACATGGGAGCAAGGCTAACCACCTGACAAGCCTTAAATCAGTTTTTTTCAAAAATTTTGTTTTACCATATTTTCCTGCAGAAACTTTCATCAGACAATGCATGGGAAATAGAAACTTGGCTGAAAAGAAAAAGACAGAGACCTGCTAAGTATCTGTAAGTGTTTTTGACCACAGTCCTTTAATTATGTTTGTTTTTATTGTCTATATCTTTGTAATTTTTGCTTAAGAGTAAAAGAAAAAAACCTCTTCTGGAAATATATGGAAAATCATGTTTCAAGTATAAAGAAGTGTACTTGATAAAACATAAAAGTACTGTCCAGAGATACATGTTTGAATGACTCTTTAGAATTATAGAATTATGGAAATTGACATATTTATAGCAAATGCTTATTTGTTGAGTGCTATTTGACATGTAGAGTTATAGTTCACATCAATTTGTTCAGTGTCACTAATGTGTCCTGTGTGTATATTACCTACACAGCTCCTCGATCCATATAATGTGGTTGCGTCGATGGGCAGTGGATTAAGGAAATGAGATTAGCTCGATGCTAATTCCCAGTGTCTAAATAAATGACTTCAGCTTCAAGACGTCAGATGAGATAACATCCCAGCCAAATTACATCACATTACAGTATCTGGCAGGCTTTTTATTGTTGGATATAAAAGGAAACAGATGAATATAGTAATGCACTCTAAAAATCTCTAAACATCTCCTGTTCCTTAAAAATTGAATTAGCATTTTGTTTTCCCATTAATCAGTAGATTAATGATGAATCAGAGATGCCACATCTCTTTCTGACTGTATAAATCGTGTGTATGTTGAGCCACATTTCCGGATGTCTTTTGTGCAAACACCTTTGTCTGTGGGAAATGCAGAAATGTTTTTCCCTCCATCACAGTCTCTCTTTAGAAATACACTTGCAGCATATGGAATTACTTTTGTTTAAATTAGATATGCCAGTGCAGGGAAATATGAAAACTGCAAGCATCCATTGTTTAGCAGATAAATCTGATTGAATCATCATGATCAAAAAGAGAAAGGCATCCCATAAAGGTCTCCATGACATAAATCAAAAACATCTTTGGGGGCATATCTTATAGTGAGAGCTTCACAAAGCCACTGCAGACTAACATAGAATATAAAGGATTGCTCCCATTCTTTGTTTTTCCATCCAAGGAGCTAAGACCACTGCAAGAAGAAGTAAAATTCAATCATTAAATTTTAGAGTACCATATTTGCATTATTCTTTCATTTCTATATCTCCAGCTCCCAGGCATCTTTTGTGCCTCCTCACGCAATTTAAAACCCTATTAATACAAACAATTGCTGCAGCTTTATCCTAGGAGAACAGCATGCTGCACCTGTATTATAATCACCAAGCCAGCAGGCTGTGACTGGAACCAGTCCCCTGAGAAAAGGCTTTGAGTGTGGGTCCGTAGCCCAGCAGGAGCAACTGGAGCCTGTGCAGTTCTGTGCCTGTGCAGCCAGGGCTGGAGAATGCTCTGAGTACTCTTCCTCTTGCCTCATTTAGGTTGTCTGAAAGGGAGACATCTAGCCTGAAGTTAGGTTTTTTCTATAACCAGTGGAGAACAGGCACTATCAGAGGATGCCTCCCCTCACCCTCAAGTGGAGGTCTGCTGCAGGTGGCATCAACCATTCTCTGGAGTTTGCTACTCCGACTATGGAGGAGGCTGAAGGCAATGTCTCAGACCAAACCTCTAACCTTTAAAACCAGGTGAGATACACCTTCTATCCCCTGCTCTACTGCTCCCTCCAGCACCTGCTTATCTTGAATAGAAGAAGAAGTTACATACAATGCAGAAAACTAAAAAAAAAAAAAAAACAAAAAAAAACAAACAATGAACCCGCTAGAACTGCAGAGACTCATAACTTCCATTAGTAAAGTTGTATTGATTTATTCTGGCTAGGGCTTGCTGATATATGCCTAACTGAGAAATGGTGTTGCATCAGGTGACTGTTTAAAAATTACTGTATGAACATTATCTATCGGGCAATCTACCTTTTGGTTCCCTTTGGGATTACTTATTTATTTATGCACTGTACAACCCTGCACAATAGATGAAAGTACAGACTCCCAAGTCAAAGACTACAAAAAATCCCAAGACATGTCATCAGTTCCTGAAGTATTTTAGCTACATCAGTGCAGTTCTGCCTCTGAACTAATTTTCTCCACAGAAAAACATGGCTTATTAGCTGAGGCAGTCATAGACTGAAAAAGTTATTTTATGTTTTAGACTGAGATAACATCTCTCTGTATTGCACTGAATTTTACACACATGGCTCACGTTAGCTCTGGTATGAGTACATTTTGCTTTCTTATAATGCATAGAATTGTCTTTTGAAAGCCAGAGTTTCCTGAGAAAAGAAGCAATTGAAGACTTTAGTCTTTAGTGCCATATTTAAAGCTCTGCATCTCTCTATATACATTCTTCACTACGAATACAGATATAAAAATCACCAGGTCACAAAGACCTAAATTTTTAAGGAAGAGAAGAATTTTTGTAGCTCATAACAAACTCTTTTTGGGTGTAATCACCCAATGTGTGCTTAACATGTGCTTTAACTTTTAAAACATTATGCAAAACTAAATACAAATTAATGGCAGGGAAACCAGACTGATGTTGCTACAAGTAGGCAGGGAGGTGAAGGAGAAGACAGGGAAGCAATGTATGATGGCAAGCCAAGTCACCATGAGGACACTGCTGTGGTAACCAGCTGCCAAACTCCACAGGGGAAAAACAAAGGGCAGAGGCTGCTTCTTACCCATCAAGCCACCAAAAAGATCATGCCTGTGTAGCATGAGTGCAAAAAAAGCTGATGCTATAGGCAAGCCGTTGGGGTAATTAACTATTATGGCAACTGTTGGGTCCATGTGGTCTGGAAAGGAGAATGAAAGCTTTGTTTTGTCTCCTGTGAAGATAATTAGTGACAACTACAGAATTCATTGCTTTCCTTTTTCAGCCCTATGCCAGGCAGCATTGGATACATTGCTGTGACCGAGCAGATGCAGGAACAGTAAAGAATAAGTGAAGTTAATAGATGAAATCTTCATATAATCAGCTCTTCTGGAGCCAACATTTGGAGTTGGAGCCTGTGACAGTAATGTCTATAATTTAACTCAAAGGACTCAGCCTAGATCTCCCAAGGTATTTAAGTATCTAAATCCTCCTGTCATTCCAGACTTGCTTCTCTACCTGTCTGGTGTAACGAACACAACACCCTGCACAGACCTCCCATTATGGGAGAGCAAAGACTAACACTCCCTTTGCATAACATTCATAGAACAGCTTATGAGAACAAAAGATTTGAAAAATACCAAAAAAGAGCTCCAAGTGGTCAAGTTGCTCATAGAGCAAATCTGTCTAGCTTCTGGCCCTCACATTTCACAAACTTCTCATCCTATCCACATTTGAAAAGATGGCCCTTAATTTTTTTACCCTGCTCCTGATGTTTGCACAACTATTGGCATAGCTTTTCAAAATGTTAAGCATCATATAGCCAGAAGAGTGGTATCTAAATGACCTCATCTGCTCTCACTAAATCTCTTGTTTCACTGAAGTAAACATAGTTATTCCATGGATGGTATCTACATATTGACCTACTGAAGTGGGTCTGTCCATTTGAGACTGAAATAGAAGACAGCAACATCTATACACGTTGCACTTTCATCAGCTAAAGGTTATCACACATGTGGCAGCATAAAAATTTGTATGATTTACTAATATTATGAATTAATGTAGTGATAAGGTAATAGTAAGGCATGATATCAGGGCAGATTCAAAGTTTACAGAGTTACCTGAGCCCTTGGCACAGAAATTTTATACTTATAATTACATCAAATGAAACATCCTACATGGTTCTGGTGCATGAAGACCTAATAGATGCAAAGTTAAGCTATTAAGCAGTTGACAGGGTTAGCTACATGGAAAATAAAACAAAACAAAAAAGCCCTTATAATTATTGCCTGCTCTTTCAAGTACAAGGGAGAGAAAATGACAAATTCAAATTAAAAAATCAACAGGCATGTGCATTATGTATGTTTGGGAAGGATAGAATGAATTCCCCTTCAGGCAGTGCTAGTGCTGCTCAGGTTCAGTTATTCAGATTATGTTGTCTCTTAATGTTAGCAGCACAATCCTTCTATGTTGGATTATAATATTTTTAACTTCTTTTGACTCTTTACCCTCCCCTTCACCTTCGTTTCCATCTGTTGTTGAACAAACATTTCTGAGTTAGAAATGCCCTGGAGATGACAGGGGGAGAAACACAACAGACTGGAGAGATGCTTCCCTGGTGGGAGCAGAGCTGTGCTAGCCCTGAGACTGTCAAGCATAGTTCTGGCTCTGGCTCCAGCTGACAGTCATTACATAGTGAGTACGATTTTTGATGCAGTTTTGGTGCCCAATCCATGGGCTAAAATAAAATAAAAACATTCAGTCAGCAGTGTTCAGAGGGCAAAAAAGACCTGCTCCTGGGTGTTTCTTCTCAGTGTCTGCATGAATTTCTAATAGATTTTATCTATAGACAAAACTACTGCTTGGGAAATACAGTTGTCTGAATGGGAGATTTAAACTTTAAACTTCTGCAAAATATAGTATTTGGATTAAATTCTAGATTAATCATCTCAGAGAAAGCTCCCTTCACCTGACCAAAATAAATAAACTTATTTTGCTACCTTAATTCTTTGCTGGGAAAATGGACCATGTTTGGAAAATGCTGAGAGAATTAAAATTCCAGTAGACAGGTTAGAATCATAAATGAATTAATACCATGAAGTGATGAAGTTGTTCATGGCACCAAGAATATGTATGAAACCATTACCTCATGTTATTTCACAGAAAGAGGATAAAGCTCAGCCGTTTTTGAACAAACACTTTAATTTTTTTGGAGCATTTCTGTTTTATTTTAGTAAAAAGGTTCAGGCAGTTCTGCATTAAGCTAACTTCAAGCTTGCTGTTTTTCATCTGCCCTAGACTACTTCACCAGGACAAAAGTGTTTTGATTTAATGATTTTTTCTAAATCCTACAAGGTGCTGAAATGGGGGAACTGAAGTCAAATCACAGCAAAAAGGCAAAGGTGTGGCTAGCACATTGGCAAATAAGGCAGATAGCCCTACCGCCCTGAGACAGTCCAAGGAAAGCAAAATTTCACAGTCTCTCTCTGGAATAATCAAGGGGGGAAGGAAGCAGGAATGATTCCCCAAACTGCAGTATGGACCTGCCCATGACTTTAGCTTGGAGAAGAGAAGGCTCCGGGGAGACCTCATTGCGGCCTTCCAGTACTTGAAGGGAGCGTATAAACAGGAGGGGGAACGCCTGTTTACTCGTGTTGGTAGTGATAGGACAAGGGGGAGTGGTTTTAAACTAAGACAGGGAAGATTTAGGTTAGATATTAGGAGGAAGTTTTTCACTCATAGGGTGGTGAGGCACTGGAACAGGTTGCCCAGAGAGGTTGTGGATGCCCCATCCCTGGAGGCATTCAAGGCCAGGCTGGATGTGACACTGGGCAGCCTGCTCTAGTAGTTGGCAACCCTGCCCAGAGCAGGGGGGTTGAAACTAGATGATCTTTAAGGTCCTTTTCAACCCAGGCCATTCTATGATTCTATGATTCTATGATGACCAAAACACCCAAATTCAAATCCATAAGGTGTTTGGTGATCTAAAATGTACCAAAACTGGCCAGGAGTCAGTGATTAGAGACCTAAATAATTTTACAGATTTGATTTCTATATTGGTCTGTAATTTTTATTGTCCTTTGTATGTTTTGATTGAGGATGTCATCTATGTATTTACTATTGTTCTTTCTACAGAGCCTCTCAATGTGAATGAGCACGTACATCCAGATCTCTAGAAAATGTTGTACTAATGCTGCCTGTGACTATTTTCTTAATACTTAGTTTAGCTGTTGACTCTTCATTGTCTTCAAGTTTCCTCATCATTAATCTGCAACATTTACAAAAACATACAGAATGGATTATTGCACACAACTGCTGCAATTTTATCCATTCTGAAATGTCAAAAATAATTTTACACCATAGGTTTTCAGTTACATTGCTTCCCTTCCAAATTCATGTTTATGTCCTTCACACCATTTGATCATATTTTAAAGATGATAGATATAAATCTGCCTTTGTTCTCACTGCATGATCAGAGTGAAAAAATGCCCTTGGAAGAGGTATAATTCCAGAATCATTTAGATTGCACTCCTAAAGGGCTAGAAATGCATACACAGACATCCTATAATTATAAATTAGAAATAGCACGAGTTATTTATTACCAGGAATACAACCTACATTCAAGAAGAAATGCAGTATCTCTACATCTAAATATACAATATTTACAACCATAAAATCCAACAAAATATCTGGTCCTTGTCTGGATATCAGTAGAAGTAATGAAAGGTTCTTACATAGCCTGCAGCATGCTGAATCTAAGTAAATCCTTCTTTTTTCCTATGAGGAATATATCTTGGCTTGGCTATGAACAGGTGTCTTTCACACCTGCTCTGAAACAAAGTCTACACACTGCAAAAATAAAGTCATTTCTCATCTAGAATAACAGTGGCATTTTGGAAAGTTACAGAAGGTCAACACAGGCCTTTTTCCAGAGTTTAGCAGCTTCTAAGTTTCCTACCAAGTCTATTCCAGAACTCAAAATCCCTTTTATCCCGTCTTTTTAACCCCATATTAGCAGAAGATTTTACTCTTAGCTCCTAAATGCCTTTAACTTGTGGTCCAAACTTCCCAGTGAGAGCCCACATTACTACACAGTTTGGGGTAGAATTATCCCTTTGTTTGCATTGTAGAAAATTGACAGACTTGTTATTACCTGTTTTTCTGCCTGAAACCATCATGTCTTTTCAAATGTACCTTAGTTCTGTTCTTTAGAGTGTGGAGGCATCTCAGCTTAAGGTGGACAACAGGTAGAAGCACATATTTACAGAGGATGTTTGTGAAGGTATTTTAGGGTAAGCAGTAAGGTGAGGGAGAATTCAGAGGAGTTACAGTGGATTTCTGAGGGCTGTAGCAATACGCAAGTAGATGTGACTGCATTTTGTTTCATCTGAGTACAGCAGCTCTTCCTCACTATGTGATAAATTTCAGGCTGTCATACTGTGCAGAAGTGGCTTGCACAAGAGAGGGGGGAAATGATGAGCATCTTGGCTGAAAGAAATTCCCTTTAAACTGCCCTAGACCTGCACAATTGTGAGTTGTATGGTAGTGTTTATGCATGTTTTCTTTGTCTGACATCACGTTGTAAATTACAGGGAGCTGGTGGGCAGCTCAGTCAGGAAGAAATGAAACACCATCAAAAAAGGACAATAAATTTGCAAGCAATGAGAGCAGACTTTTCCAAGTCTGGATGTTAGTGGTATTTCTCAGGTTCATATTCTGTTTGGAATATATTGTCCAAACCTACTTATCTTACCTTTTTATAGTGGTAATGGGACAAAGATTGAATGAGTTTTGTATTAATGTCTCTTTGTATTTAATTGCCAAATGTGTCAGGCGTCTAGTTTTTCCTAGCTATAAAAAGTTTTTTGGTTTAGAGAGTACAGACAGATTATTTTTCTTTTTGTTGTTTAGCTGACTAAAATGGAGTGGACATGTGGTATTTTTTCTTTTATTTTTACAAAATTATAAAGAAACACTAATGCCTCTTTTGTCAGGTTTGTTTCTTTTTACGATTTAAATTCAGAGACTGTTAAATTCTGTGACCTCATATTACATTTGAAGTACCTTCCCACTGGTGGTTAATGAAGCTCATGATGAAAGAAAAACCCAGTACTAGTCATATCTATTGTTATCAAGGAACAAGAGGGGGAATAATGACAAATGAAAGATCGAATATTATCAGTCAGAGACTTTATTTTCCATGGATACAGTTGAGCTCATCAGTCTGCATGGTCTTATGAGTGTCTGCCTATGATTCTGCCCCCATAATTCTTTATCTCCATTGCTAGAAAATAGGGATTCAAAACCAGAATCACATAACCTGATTCAACAAAGCAAGTGAACATGTTTGCAAAATGGAGCAAGTCTTAAAGATGGTCCTTTGTCAGACTGAAGGTAAACAAGGGGGCTGCATGCTCAAAATCAGACATTTTCAACAAAGTAAAACTGAACTGAAAAACTTGCACCAAAGATCAGAGCCCTCCATACACTCTGCCAGGTGTCAGTGGCACAAGGAATTCGATGTCCTAAATGACAGGGAAAGATTAAGGGTTACCAAACAACTGAGCTCCAATCCATTTACAAAAAAAAACAAACAAACAAACAAAAAAAAAAAAACACTTAAAAAACAGTGACATTTATCAAACACAACTTATATTCATGTTCTCAAATGAATGTAACATCGAAAGAATTTAGCAGAGAGATAAGGTGTTATCTAACATATTTTTCTTTCTTCCACCCCCCAAAAATTTGCTATGAAGAAAATTGCAGATAAAGAGAAAGGATTCTTTTGAAAAATTTTAGTCACACCAACTTTTGCAGGTGCAGGTAGGGATACTGTTCCAAGGTACTGTCTGTCTTCTTTTTTGATTCCTCTGAAGTCCTGTCACTGAACCTGCTTTTCAAGCTTAAGGATGTCACACATTTCTTATAAAGTGTAAGAGTAGTTGAAAGTCAGTTTACTGAATGGAATGGGTTTTATAAAAATTGCACTCATTTTTTATCACAAAAGTATTGTCATATGTGTTTCTACCTGCTAGATGAATCATTCCAAGTCGTAGATGTGCTAAATATTGTTGATGTACTAAAAGAGTGTGTATGAGTTTTATTTTAGGAAATATAAATTGGAAATAGAATACATCTGTTAGGCTAAAATTACTAAGCTTCAAAATATTCATAAAAGGAAGTGTGATGCCAACACTGGGGAAAATGAAAAGGCAATGAATTGAGACTCTTCCAAGTTCATGAATCATTCACAGATTATTTCTAACCAAGGCGCATGGAGCCATGCAGGGGGAAGATACCTATTCACCAAGTAGCCTGGATGGGTGTTTGTCAGCCAACAGCCCAGCAGGGGTAGTGGTGCATATTTGGTCATGGGACATGCTCTCTGTTCCTCGTCTGGAAAACTGATGCTGTAATGGGAGTGAGGAATGGGAGTGAGAAAAAAGAAACAGTCATAAATTTTGCCATCAGGCTTCAGTGGATAAGATGGGGACCCCTTATAGGGTCCAGTGCTGTTGGGCCCAGCTCATTTGTGACCTTTCCAGTCTCACCTCCCTTGAGCATCTATCATTCAGCCTGTTCTGATCTCATGAAATTATCCGAGGTAGGAAAATCAGCACAGAGAGAAAAATAATTCCTCATGCTGGATTCCACAAGATTAACACACTGCAGGCTACAGATGAAAAATAGGTACATCTCACTCACATCCTAGGAAAACTTCTTTGTCAGTAAAGTTGGTGGAACATTTTGACTAATGAGGTAGTTATGGCACAGTCACTCAGTAGCTTTAAGGAAAGGTCAGAGGCACACAATGAATGGAGTACCACAGGGTCCTCCCCTCCTCAATGCAAGGGGCTGGATCCAAGTAGTGCCTTGATCCTTTCAATCCTGTCATTTGTGATTTATCATTGAAAAGGCTTCCTCCTAGAGAGCTGAGAGAACCGGAGTCCAGTTTTGTGTGCAGGGGGAGCTGCAGTGACCAAGCTGTTATTTTTCTGTTATTGTCTAAGAAGCCTCTGTACACCAGTAGATATTTATAATCTGGTATGTTTTAGAATGTGTGTTATCTCCCAGAGAACAGCATGTTTGATGTAATTCTATTGGGATACATGAAACACAAGTTTTATGTGAATGGCAGAGCCGCCAGGGGAGGTGCGTGACAAGCCACGGTTGCTGTGCTCAGCCTGCTCGGGAATACACCAGGAAAAATAACCTAACTGTCATCGTGATTGCATCTCTCCCTGCTACCAAATTAAACAAATAAAAATGAGAACATTAAATAAAACTTTCTGGATGCCATGCATTGTGAGAGCAGTAGAGTGTCTGAACATGCTAATATGTGTTTTCAGTAGCAAAATCAAGGGAGTTTAGTCAAGGAGTGCCAGTTGTCCTATATAAATTTAATTTGGTCAGGATCACATACCACACTGAGCTATCAAGAGGGCATAAAAAGATCCCTTTGAGGTCATTTTCCTACAACACGTTTGCTTTGGCTTTGCACATCCAGTACCACCATCTCACTAGGTGTAGAATGTCACACAATGCACAGGAGAAAACTGACTGTTTAAAACACAATCCAAGGAACTATAAACCTCGTAAAAAGGGAATCTTTCTCTTTTTCTTCCTCACTCTTTCCCTTGTTTCCCTTGCTTTCTCATACTGTAGTATATATGTAAGGATCTTGTTTTGAAAGCCATATTTATATTTCCTCCAAGTAAATAAATGTGAGGTCATGCTGTGTTGCTGGGAACATGATAATTAGCTTTGCTGCATTATGAGAGCCTGAGGTGACGCAGTGATAGATTAGGGCACACACAACACCTCCCTGTGCATTTTTCAGCAATCAGATGAGGAAATTATGAGATTTACAATTGGAACAGCTACGGAAATAAAATACCTCTTCATAGCTCTCTCATTGCAGCTAAAGTTCTATGTATTTTACTGTACAGTGATGCTATATTTCCATGTTCCTGCTACTGAAACAAGTAGCTCATTGATGCTGCATTTGGAGATTTGTCTTGAATTGTTTCTGTTTCAGTTAAAGCATATAAGCACTTCCAGATAAAGAGAGACAGACGTGGCAGTGAGCAACAGCCAAATGCTCATTGGATATTTGAGCTGAATGTCAAAGCAACAGACCTAAATCAGTATCAGTTTTCTTGCAGGTCAGCAGAAAGAACCAAAGACAAAGACAGCACTGAATTGAACGATATGGTTCATACCAGCTGGAAGCTCAAAATAATAATAATAAAAAAAAGGAAAATACAGAAATCAGCAGGGTGAGAAGGGTGAGACATGTAAGAGCATTTCTCCATTTAGCTTTCGTAGTGAAAGGAACTATTTTCTCTACCATAGTTTGCTAGCATCTGCAGAGCTAGTTTATTAAAACACACATCAATGATGAGTGATGGGATAGTATTTCTTTTCTTTAAAGGTCTTGTTAGATAGAGATTTGAGATATAATTTAATGGGATATCTATTAGGGATCCATAAAGGCCTTTTAAATGAGGAGATGGATGTGGGTCAACTTTTGGCTAACAAAATCAGTGGCATTATACTAGAGATCAGGGCAGTGAATTGCATAGGTCCAGGGCAATAATTTCATTATCAAATATCAGTATTTCCTAGTAAGCCTACGAGAACATGCACTAAATTACCTTCAGTGAATATGGAGCCTCATGACACTTTCTCATCTGGTACACAGGTAACAGCAAATATAATAGTCAGTGCACATCTTTGAAGAAGATGTACAAACTGTTGTCTAGTACAGGCGAGTTAAGGATTTCAGAGCACATTCACAGGATAAATTATTCAGCTCCTAAAAACAAGTCTTGACTCTTCACTGAAGCAAGCAGGTTTTGTGCAGTGACACTCAAGCGAAATATAAACAGTCTGAGATAAAACCAGAGCCATGGTCACCATTATTCACTGGCTTCTTAAAAGGAAACATTGTACAGGACTTCCCATACATATACATGTGGAATATAAATACGTATATACAAATATATATATATGGAAGTGTTTCCTCATTCAGGAATAACTAACCCTATTATTCCATTTGCTTCTTGTTTCTCTCATGAATTGAGTCTAGTCAATTTTGAAAAACAACTAAGTTTTTCCATTTTATTGTCTATAGAGTAGTCATGGTTTGACATCAGTAGTGGTCTTCAAAGAGCTGTCCTTAGGCCATTCAGAATGGCTAGATTATTTCTATGAGGTCCATGAAAAACAATTCAAAAGCTAAGCCTGCTCTGAGTTATAAATTAAAAATAAAATAAAATAAAATAAAATAAAATAAAATAAAATAAAATAAAATAAAATAAAATAAAATAAAATACAAAGTATATATTACAGGCTCATATAAGTCTATAATAAAATATATTTTGGAACTATACAGTGAAAAAGCCTGTTCCTAACTTCTTGCAAGAGACCACCTACTTTCACCAGACTCTGGGTATTTGTAGTCATGTCTGGCCAGTAGTATGTTTTCCAGCAAATACATCTTCTTCAGAATGCATCCAGAGTACTCACAGGATACTTTTTCATCCCAGTGAACACAAAAATATGATTCAGCAGTTTTTGTACATTATTTATTCTTTTGTACATACATTTCTCAATTTTTCCAGGATTTTTGAGACTTAGGATGACAGAAAAGAGAAAAAAAAGTGGAAGGGTATGCCTCAATTTTAAATTATCTTGTGAACTCTTGTTTTATTTGAAATTCTCTGTCCTTCCTCACTTTTTTGTCATAAACATGAGAGTGTGAAAGAAATGCATACCTAACCCAGAGTGACATTCATGTGCTGTAGGGAACACCCACCACCAAGTCTCCCTCCCACTAACTCAGTCTCTATCTGTGTCACTGTATCCTAAAACTGAGCAGCCTTCATAACAAAAGTTTTGAAGTTAATCTGTTGCTGCAGACATTTCAGTTTCCATACAATGATATTCATCAGTAGGAAAAAAAAAAAAAAAAAGTTGCAAATTTTTTGAGTATCCCTACATTTCTTGTATCTGCTGGCGATACATTGCCAAGCCATTCTGGATAAGAAGTTAGTTTCTTTCTTGGAGAACACTGCAACAATGCAGTTTCATTTGTACATGCAGAAAGCCAAGCTTTCTGGAGATAGTAGCCTCAACTTATTCTTTTAGCCCAGGAGCTGTATTCACAACATCGTTAATGCATGATGTGGCTGGTAACTCTGGCCATGCTACACCTCTGTCTATGTACACTGAAAGCTTTCTGCACAGCCAAAAGGCTTGGATTATTTACAAATCTAGACGCTTTCTGAAATGATTCAATATCTTCTGTATGGGGCTTTGTTATATTTTCTGGATTGAGTGACAGCCCAGTGGATGTCAAAAGGTGTCTCATGGATTGCATTTTATAAAAATTTCCTCTTATTCCTATTGAAATTTACTTCCCTGAGTCTTTAAGCTGACAGAGAAGGATATGTCTGGAGACCATTTGTCAGGCCATCTATGTGTCCCTGCAACAGAAGTCATTCATTTTGATGCAGCTCTTTGCAAACCTGGGTGCTTCTTTCTGGCAGTCTTAATACTATCCTGCAACTGGTTTGATCCCCAAAATTTTATTCTAACATCTCTATTTACTAGAGATCCCAGATAAAACTTATTTATGCAGCAGCACTTACAAAGATCAGCAGCATAAGATCTTACTTTTGCCAAGCCAAACAATAACAAGCAATGGGCAAGGAGCTTTCTTCAGTGCTTTGCTTAAGTTGCTTGCAATCATGCAAATGAGTAGGTGCTTTCTCATGTTTTTCCCTAGTGTGCTCAGAGATCTTTTTTCTGAATTGTGTTGGTTTCTTCTCCTTTGTTGCTTTGCATTTGCTGTTGCATAATACTGCTATTGGGGTGTCTGTGCTGTCATTATTACTAGTGGATTACTTCTGAAAACAGTTCCTCTTCTGCTCTGCATTTAAACAGGAACTTTCAATTTGCTTTATCTGCCAACAACTTTTGACAGAGTTAGCGTGGGATGTCAAAGTATTTCTCATTCAAACACCTGCATTTTGCATTCCAGTTAGTAACCTATTATGAATCAGATTCAAAAATATGTTAACTCCATGAGTCAGGTCACCAAAACACTAATTCATTGTTTCTCCAATTCTTGCTTAAACTCGCTATATAGATGTTTCTCTGACTACTGGTTGAAAAGTGCATTTGGGCTAATTTTAGCACTTTATATATCCCCTTTAACCCCTGCACACTTGGCGAAACACTCTCGACAGAGGGAATGTATTGAACTGGAAAAGATAAGAATCTGGCTGGGTTTTTTGTTTGCTTGGTTGGTTGGTTGGTTTTTGTCTTTTATTTTATTTTATTTTATTTTATTTTATTTTATTTTATTTTATTTTATTTTCATTTTACTATCCCCATTAGAGTAGCATCCTTTATCCAGAGTGATCTACAGGAAGGCCAACCCACAGGCAGTTTCTGCCTCCCTACGTTCCCACAGGGAGATGAGGGCATCAGGAGCTGCCTAACCTGCCACCCATCAGGAGTCCCCTCTCTCCAGTGGGGCAGCTCCGGCCACTGGGGTGCCCATGAGCAGCTAGGCAGACCTTCTCCTCCAGGACTGGGTGACACAGGAGGACAGAGGGCAAGGACAGCTCCAAAGCAACCTGCAGCCTCTGCTATGTCTGCACATAGTGGCTAAAGGGGCAAGAAGTGCACCTCTTGTACTCCCAGCCACCACCACAAAGAGTCACAGGGCCACTGGCATCCAGCTCCATGTGCTGCTGACTTCTTCCCACCATGAGCTAGAGCACATGTACTCACTGAACACATCAGTGCCATCTGCTCAGGGACAGGAATGTGACATGTTGTTCAAACAATCTGCTTTGATGAGGTATTTTTTGTTTTCTTGCTAGCTTTGCTTTTAAATAGGCTTTTTGGTGGGGAGGGCTAGAGAGGATTAGAAATACTCAGCGTTTCTGATTTTGAAATCTGCAAGAGCCAACTCACTTCTGATACCACAGTCGGTGTTTGACAGACAGAGGAAGAAGGCATCAAGACATCACAACATCCCAGCTTCCTAGCCCTTCCTCCGTGTGCAATATTCCTTCCCAACAAACCCCATCAAAGGCCCCGTGGAAAGTTTTCTGTGCAGGTCAGCTGGAAGGTGGGTTTGAAAACATTCTCCTTCCCTGCAGAGAAAGCTCCCTGGGCATGGGATTGGAGAAGGGAGGAGGAGCTGTCAAGGCAGAAATAGCCCAGCTGCTCTTCCATGGCCTGCGAAGAATGAATCCTTCCCTTGTCCCACAGACCCCTGCCTGGGCCAGGTGGGGACTTCTGGAGGAAGAAGGACAGACGGACCCCACAGAGGACACTGATGCAGTCACTGCTCTGCTGCCAAGCTCTGCATCACATACGGTAAATGGCCTAGAAAACTGCCAATACATATGATTGAAAAGCTATTTCCCAACTTCAGTACACAGTAAAAAGTGCTTACCTTCAGTTCTTGTCTACATATGCAAAAAGCAACTTCAATAAAGCTTTGACAAATGCCTGGGAACCCCAGGCACAGACAGCCTGCAGGAAGGAATTAGCTAAAGCACCAGTATAGGAAATGGGTGACCATGGCTTGGATCCAAGCTTAGTCACAGGTACCTTCCTTGGCTTGCAGCTCCAGCTGAACTGTGTTTGGCCTGGGCCCCTGAAGAGCTAAGGAAATCAAGGCAAAGTTTATCAGTTCCTAAATATGAAAAAATGAGAGATGGCTGGAGCAAATATTTTGTGAATCCATTGGAAATCTGCCTTTTTCCTCTTAAATGGAGGGAATATTATTAAATTCCTTTCCAGTCCCAGCTGTGCGGGGCAGCTAGAACAGCAGCTGTGTCTGCATGATCACACCGCCACGTCCCAGGCTCTCATGCGGAGGGACAGCCCCTTGTAGCTGCTTGGACTGAAGGCACACAGCTCCTTTTTCATTTCTTCCTCCTTTCACAACTGCTCTGGGATGGGACAGGTATCCATCCCCACCACCAGCACACCAATTAGACCTGCTACCAGAAAGAGAAAGACTGAAAGGTGCATGTTCCCTTCTCCATCAGGGAGCCCATCTCCTGGCCCAGCTTCTTCCATCCCCTCCCTCCCATTCCCAGCCACGCATTTGCTCCCATTTCCCTCCTGTTCCACTCCAACTGGAAAAGCGCTGATCGCTTTCTTTCCCAAAGGGGATCACATAACAACCCTCTGGCAACAGCACCAATTAAGTGTGAAGGAAAGTAATATTAGGAAAATGTTAATGGAGTTTGACTTCTTCTAATGTAATTTAGAGCTGGAAACAATGAAGCGAGCTTGAATGAAGCAGGCTGCCAGCTCACTGCGAACCAGCAGTGAGGGCTCCCAGGAGCCCCATTTGGGAGCCGGTGTCACAGGGATGGGCGGGAGAAGGAGGGCAACGGCGAGGGCTTCGGAAAAGATTACAGCGTGCACAGGAACCGTTTGCTGGCTTTCCAGACCAAGAGCAGCGTTGGCTGGTGCCAAAGGAAGAAGCAATGAAAGGGATTTGCACGGACACGAAGAGGAAGGAGCCGACAAAATGACTTTCTGAGTCTAACCCTGAGGAAAGCATTTACTGAAAAGAACAAAGATATGTGCTGAGAGGCCAAAAGACCAGGAAGCCAAGCTGGGAATGCTGAATAGGTCAATCACATCCAAAATCCTTAGTGCTCCCAGAGATATTGGTAACATTATTTACAGAAACAGGAAACATCAGTAACTGACATAAGATCTCCATGAACATAAATGAAGCACATTTGGCTCTCCACCGCAACAAGAACACAGCTGGAATTCAGATTCATAAAAAATATCAGATCAGAAATACCCTTATAAATACTGCCACATTAGCAGCAGGATATACAAATGGAAAGAGAGACAGTGCTCAAGGCTCAGTACCAGATAACACACCATACCGGTCAGTGATAATTAAAATACTAAGTGCATCTGGCCTTGGTCATGGAAGTGCTCTCAGGTGAAGCAAGATAGGCCTGGGGCCTCAGCATTGGAAAGGGTTCTATATTTGATGCCTTTTTTTCAGGGAGTCATTAGAAGAGCTTGGGGAGAACGTACTGAAAGACAGAAAAAATATTTTAGTAAACTATTTTTTTTTTCAGTTTCTAGGGCCATCTGAAAATTGTCAGGAGTCATGTGCACATGTTTTCTCAGATCTTCATTAGAAGAAAACTGCTCTGTAATGGCAGTGTATGCCTTCAGTCAGTAACTAAAGGTACTTGTAAAATCAGGCAATTTCCCCTTACAAGATTTTAATATCATCCAGCTACTGAAAGCTCATAACCATAAGTGCAGCTACACTCATAATTGCTGCAGTCCTGACAAAAGCGATGGATCATATATAACAGGCAATCCTTGCGAGCTGTTGCAAGGGTAAAGCGTGGAGTGATTTCCCATGAAACACCACTGCTTTCTATGATAGATTGCCTACATTTCTTAGCTGGGGCTTGTGCTTCCAACACTGAGATGAAACATCAAAAGTAAAACTCTGAAAACATAGTTGAAATATAGTCTTTCCTTTGACTAATTTTGCTTTGCTTTTTTGATATGAGGGAGGGAGAGGAACTGAAGACTTTGATTTCTACCCCTAAAAGTGTAACCTAAATACATGACAAAGCTAATCCCTGAGCTCTTACTGAGAGAAATGAAGTCAGATTTACTGCAGCATATTTTAAACAAGAAAAGTTGGGACAAGTCTCCAAGTTCATCAATATTTGTATTTAGAATTTTATCAGAAGGCATGCTGACACAGGAGCCATGGCACTCAGTGACGAGAAGGTCAGCTTTAAAAGACATTCCTGGCTATAAAAGCCAACTTTCTTTGCCTCCCTTGGCACTACATGGAGACTGCTACTCTGGGGCCAGCTTCAGGCAACCTGTCCTCTAAAAAGAGAGCAGGGGGAAAGTTGTAGGGAAAAATCTGTGCTGTTTTGCTACCAAAGATTTTGCTCAACATTTATACAATTTTTAGAGGATTCCAGTCTTCAGCTCACAATTTTCTTTAAATGCACAGATATGTGATACTAATTCAGATGACCTTTTTAGGTAGGGAATTCAGTGACAGAAATACACTATATGCAAAACCAGTATATGCATATGTAAATAAATAAGATCAGCATTTTACACTGATACAGCTCAGGAACCACCCTAAATTATAAAAGAATTTATCCTTTTTTTTTAATACCTTTTCAAAATCAATTCAAATCACAACTTTGTCATGATTTCAGGCCTGATGCAATTCAGTTCCACAAATTCCTTGCAGCAGGAGCATTTTTTTTGACACTCATAAATATCATTGCAAACATACACTGAGCACTCATTTATCATACTGAAGTAGAACAAATGTATGATTGGAAGCAGGATAGGCTGTAATAACTTCTGAATATGTCCCACATTTTTACATTCTGTCTAGTCCATGTTTGTCAATTTACATTTGCTATGCTGGAACTGGAATTTATTAAGGTAAATCAGGAGCAAGATGGAGATTCATATTTCAGATTTTTGTGCCATTCTCCCACATGAAATCAGAATATAAGTGTCTCATTGATGTTGATTATTCCCACCACTACTTTCTGCATTTTTCCTGATTTTCCATCCAGCTGAGAAAATATTTTGCTGTGAAACATCTGGCTAAGGAATGCTGGGAGATCTGAAATGGCTGGTGCATCCTCTGAAGTAGATGTCTTTGAAGAGAAGTAACATAGCTTTAAACAATTCCAATAGACTGAAAAATATTTAACAAAAACTCACCAGAGACTATCCAAGATCCTGTAGTTGTTGTCATAGACTTCTCCAAGTATGTTGCCCTGGCACATGCAGATGTAACTGAGACTGTGCAGATATTATGGGCATAAAAGTACAACCTCAGCAGAAAAGCTGTGAAGGGATGCACAGAAGGGCAAAGAAGGAGTTGTGAAAATAGAGAGTAGGGGAAAATCAAAAGCAAAGAAAATCTGTGTTGTTCAGCTTTCAGTTATTCTTCTATGAATGTTCCTTAGAGAAGGCCCAACTAGTGCAGTTACCCCAGAAAGAACATAAAGTTGACAGAGATGCAGAAAATAATGATCTCTTTGCCACCCTTGCCATTAAAATAAATAAATAGATAAATAAGTGAAAACAGAGAATAAATAATTGTAGATAAGAGTAAGTCCTGAACTTATTTAATCATTCATGATAGTCTTGGGCCAAAGGTTGGTGCAGAATTCAGCCCAGCACTTGCCCACACGCATGATTACAGCACCATCAACCAGGGACACAACTGCCTGCTGAACTTAGGCATCTGAGCAGCCCCTCTCAGCTCTGTGCAGTTGGTTAGGCCTGGCTGAATAAGAGTATTTATCCTTTCCCGAACTCAAGGTTGTCTTTCAGGTGAACAAAATTTTTTCTGCCTTTGTTCCAACATGGGTCCCACTAATAGGAAAGACTGATCACTGCAGCAACTGATCACAGGTAGAACCCCTTGTGGCAAATGGAATGATCACAGATAAACTCCAAAGTTAATGGAGAAAGCCAAGAGAGAATTCATGAGAGATCAGTTTAATAAGAAAAGGGGTTAAAAAGCAGAGGGTTCCTGGAAAAAAAGCACCGGCGTAAATTATGTCACTATGGGAGAAAGACATAAAGCATTGCAAAGAATTAATTTCATTTAGTGAGGAGTCCTCCTCACAACAAAGTATGCAGGCAGTAGAAATAGTGTCAAACTACTAAAAACAAGCTTAAAATTAAAATGTGTTGAGACAAGGGTAGCAGGTAGGAACATGGGAAATATTCTATTAATGTTCAAGTTTATAAATATGTTCACAGATAACAGGAAGAGCAAAGAAAACATTGAACACTAAGCAGGTGAGACGCAAAGTCATTAAGACCTTGCTCTAAGAAAGTATGAAAGTCAGCTGCAATCAGAGAGCATAATTAGCCCTAGTGATAGACAAGCAACACATCTACCTTTCGTAGGGAAAGAATAGGTTAAGAAGTATTTCAAGAAGTCAGATATTTTAAAATTGACCAATGTTGACATGATATCACCATAAAGAATTTTAAAGAGCTGGTTGATTAAATCTCCAAACTACTAGTTACCTTTGAGTAGTCATGGAAAAATGTGAGATGTCTGAAATCAAGTAGAGGGCAGACATGGCATCTACCTTCAAGGAAGAAAAAAAACAAAGAGGCATCAAGGAACTACGGGCATATCTACTTAGTTCCACTTTCTGGAAAAAATACTGGAACAACTAAATTAATAAATGATTACAAGCATGTAAATGGAAACAAAGTGTTGAATAATAACCCATATGGAATCATCAGGAGCAAATTCTGTCAAGCCAATCTCATTTATTTGTCTGATATGGCAACAGGTCTGGCAAAGAAAGGAAAAACAATAAATGTCACATACCTTGATATTAGTTCATATTTTAACTATTTTACACAACGTTTTCCTAAACAGACTAGGGAAATATAGCTGGAAAGCCACAATCTGACACTAATTCTATGCACTGAAGACACAAAAATACAGCCAGCCATTGATATCATGAAACCAACAGTTCAATGGACCAGTGGTTCAACCTCATCTATAAAGGTAGCCAAAGGTGGATTCCTAGGGAAGAACAGAAGAAAAAAGAAAAAAAGAAAAAAGAAAAAAAAAGAAAAAAAGAAAAAAGAAAAAAAAAGAGAAAAGAAAAAAGAAAAAAAGAAGAAAAAAGAAAAAAGAAAAAAGAAAAAAGAAAAAAGAAAAAAGAAAAAAGAAAAAAAAGAAAAGAGAAAAAAGAAAAAGGAAAAAAGAAAAAAGGAAAAAGGAAAAAAGAAAAAAGAAAAAAGAAAAAAGAAAAAAGAAAAAAGAAAAAAGAAAAAAGAAAAAAGAAAAAAGAAAAAAGAAAGCAGTGCTTCCTCAGAATACTCTCCTGGATTCAAACAGCTTGTGGCTCAGGGACTGTCTGAGCACAGGTTGATCTCTTTATACTCTTTTGTTATGAATTGGTTGGTCACTTTTTTAAACAGTATATTTTTCTGTCATCTAGAACACCCTGTGGCAAGAAATAATAACATCTTAACTTTGCATTGTGAGATAAACCATGTCCAGTTGTTTTGAATCTGACTCTTGCTACATAATTTGATTTCCCCTAGTTCTTTTGTTGGAAAGGAGAAAAAAATAAATCTTTCCCTTTTCCCCTTATCTATGATATTGTGATATGGCAGACCTCTACAATATGTCCACTTAGCCTGAAGCTTCCTAATAGTATTAGCTGATTTTCATACAGAAACTACTTTTGATCATCCTCTCTCAAACTTCCCTACAAACTTGTGATGTACCTTCATTGTGATGGGAGATGTAATCAGCCTTCTGTGCATCGAAGTAGTATCAGAATGTGTGCTGCTCAGAAGAAAAGGATTTGTATCATTGTTAATGAGAAACTGAACAGGAGTCAAAAATGACCTGCTATTGCAGAAAAAGCAAACTGCATACGAACATATATAAATAGAGATGTAGTCTATAAAGCTCTATAAAGTCATCTATCCTTTCTACTCCATCCTGGTCAGGACATAGCAGCAGTACTCCACACAGCACTGGTTGGTGATGTCAGTGATGGAGGAAAACAAGGAGAAAATATGAACTGGTTAGGCGAGATTGAGAAGAGTTCAGAAAGAATGATTAGGGTCTGCTTGAGTAAATAAGCTGGGAGGAAAGACTAAGAAAACTGGAGTTGGTTATACTACAATGTATTATCCAGAAGGCAGATAGGACAAAAGTCTTCAAATATATGTTGGAGCAAGAAGTATTCTGGTGTCCATTTCTGTGGGAGGTGAGACAAGAGGAAACCACTTTGCCTTATGGCAAGGAGGAGCCCCAGGAGACTCTAGGAAAAGCTGGCAGGTGGCAAGGAAAAGGTGCCTGGAGGCCTTTATGATCTTTACTCATGGATCAGGTTAAGCAGATGTCTGCCAGGAAGAAGAAAAATACGTCTGATCCTGTCCTGGGATAAGTGGATGAAGAAGACAACCTCTCTAAATTCCTCCCATTTCTGGAGTTTTGTGAAGCACTGCAAAGTAGAGAATTAAGAGGACAGACAGTGCTCAAAAGTCCTCTTCTGTAAAGAATTGCTAAATTATCATATACAAAATTTGTCTGCCCTATATAGCATACTCATTGGGGTTTTGTTTACATCTCACCAAAGATCACTGAAAAACTCACTGACCTAATGGGAAACTTCCCATATTCTAGACGGCAATACCAAATATAAACTTACAAGATAAGCAGTAGTGCTTCATTTACCCTTTTCCCACTTGGAAGTCATTAATCTGGGATAGATTATATGCACTGTTAGGCACTATTTATGTTTTTTGTTTCTGATTTGTGCATATAACAATTTGGAATGATCTCATTCTGATATCATGGCTAGCAAAGCCATCAGGTTTCAGGGAGAAGGCTCAAAATCTCATTCATTCGCAGGAAAGAAGCTCATATCTGTTTCTATTAACGCAAAATTGCCTTTGTTGTTTAGCCACTGAAGAGATAAAACAGCTTTGACATGTTTAGTAAATCTGTTTATATTTTTATTTCTAACTTCCTCTCCTGAATCTAATTTTCCCTGAGGAAATCTGGTACCAGATATGCTTATACTTTCTTTTCACTCTTCAGCCTGCTCCACAAATGAATGTTTTTTTCTGCTCTACAGGATTTCCCACCCAGTGTATAATCTATTAATAACGTTTTGCAAGAAACAGGAAAAATATCAGCAATTTGACACACTTAAATCCAGTAGTTTCTACAGAGAAGGGGTTAATAATACATCCTGGCTTAACATTTAATAACATTTACTTTTTTGGACTTGTATGTCCTTGACTGCAGAACATTATTACTTCATCCAGAAAATAAACACCCTTAGTGTTTATATAATATTTTATATTTTCCAGTGTGGAGTGGTATTAAAAGGAAACACTCGGGAAGGGCATGAAGGGGTTAATGGCCTTTCTGGAAGAAAGCATTGCTTTGGCCTTTCCCACAGCATTTGCCAGGAGCGACAAATCTGGAGGAAGGGGCCTTCCGCTGGTCCTCAGGGTGAAGGAGAGGAAGAGCAGAGAACAGAGACGAGGGGACAAGGGGGGCCTCGGAGAGCATATCTGAGATTTCTCTGGTTTAGGTGGGTGCACGTAAGAAAATCTGCTAATATGCCCACCTAGCCTTATCACTGATGTACAACACCATTGATACATGGCTGTGTGCTACCTCTCAAACCTGAGGGTTTAACTGACACATGGGAAGTGTCTGTGTTTAACTCCCCTTTATCTGGTTCAACATCTACTTCTAAAAAGGGGTAACACTATTTACTCAGTCTACCTATTTTTATTCTCATTCTCATTCTCATTCTTATCTTTATTCTTATTTTTTATTTGGGAAGGAAAACATTTATCCTTTTCTCAGCAGTTGATTTGCCCCTATGGAGACTGACCTCTACACCTGCCTCAACACAGAGAACATATGTGCAAGTGACTTGCAGTATCTGAAGGGACATCTGAATTCGCTGTCTGTCCTGGAGGTGGTTGCTGCACTGTCAGAAAAGTGTGTACTGCACAGTATGTAGCTGATGGACTAGCTGATGTTTCTCTTCTGTCCAGCACCACTGCCAAAACATTTGCACATACAAGCTTAAATCTACATGTAGGGGCAAATTTTAGTGCCTGTGCAGATACATCCTTAATGAGATTTTCCAGAGTACCTTCTCATGACGCCTATTGTGCTTTGTGAGATAGGCTTACCATGCTCCATGCCTTGTAAGTTAGGGCCTTGAAGAGGTAGATGTGCACAGCTCTCACCCTGGAATGAGGAAGATACAGGAGGAATTACTTGCCTACTATTCAATTACACTGGCATTATTGTGAAACTCACCCGTTACACAGGATCCATTCACAACAGCTTCAATTTTCATCAGATATTCACCAAACTTTATAAATGTTTGAGCAATCAGTCCTTAAAGGGAGCAGGGGGGACCCTATGAAACTAATACCCAGACTTTAAAATCAGCTTTCTATAGAGTGTTTTTGCAAATACTAAAGGAAATGAAAAAGAGTCTTTCTATACTAGGAGATTACATTTCTGCTTTTCATGGTTAAATTTAAAATGACTGGCTCCAAGTAAACATCTGAACTTCATCTGGGTTTGTAATGAAAAAGCAAAAAAAAAAGAGAGAGAGAGAAAGAAGTGGAATCATTTAGGCAATAAAGAGCAAGTAAATAATGCTCTTGCTAAAGGTTACAGGTTTGGATTAATGTCTGAATTTGAAACAATCAGTTTTCACGCTGGAAGTAATCTCTTTTGAAAAATTAGCAATATTTTTCTCTTTAATCTTTCAAGTCAATTTAGTTCTGGTAAAAGCTGCTCGACTGACAGCCCTGGAAACCAGCATTCTGTGATTGTAAGCAGTCTGGGGAGAAGGATGTAATATGAACAGCAGCAGCACAAATTTGCACAGATTGCTTGTACATCTCAAAATGGACTTCAAGCATCAGGCTCCATGGGACGCGTCCAAACTGCCCAGGCAGACATTGGCTTTTCAGACCTGAAAGTAACAGTGCCAGTCAAAGAACTCCTATTTTGAAGGATTTCTGGGAGAAGTCACACTGAAATATTGCTGAGAGATTGATCCTTCCAGGGATCAGAGAAGGAGAAGAAGCAAAAATAACTCTGAGCAATTTTTCACAAGCTCTCCAAATTCCACTTTTTGCAAACTAGTGAAAACTTTCAACTCTGTCCACCCACCAGTAATTCCTGTTTTGCAGAACAGTGGAGGGAAGGCTAAAAGAGGCAAGGTTCATTTCCCATTTGCATCACACATGAAAAAATATTCCTGCAGCTTTTGTTATCATCTGTCAGCATTAAAGCGCATGGTGTACAACTCAAAGGTAGATTCATCTCTTCTGAATAAATTTAATTTACTAAGCTGCACTACATCAACATACAAATAGAAGTAGGACTGGGTGTCAAAAGTTCCCACTCTAAGGCATTAACCTTACTGAAGAAACAGTGCTGACCAAAGCAGTGCAGGAAGGAGGTTCTTTACATGTCCAAATTTCTATTGCTGTCCCAAAGGTGAAGCAACTTGCACCAGGGTCACTACCAGTGGAGAGGGCAGCATTAACACACATGAACTGTGAGCTGCATGTTATGACCTTTCAAGAGCCTTTCAAGTGACACCAGATGGACAGGATTGTAGAAAAGAGCATGTGAGGGAGGCAAATGATGTACAAGTGCCCCTCTCTTACTATAGTCATAACATCTCACCCTATCAAACATCCACTGGTCACAGTCAGAATGGGTTGTTGTGGTACAGTCACAGAATCACAGAATCACAGAATCCTTTAGGTTGGAAGAGACCTTCAAGATCACCTAGTCCAACCTATGACCTAACACTAACAAGTCCTCCACTAGACCATGTCACTAAGCTCCAAACCCTTTAAATACTTCATACTTAAAACCCCGCTCAGAGGATAGGCAAATCCATCGTAGCTACCCACCTGGTTAGAAAGGTGAGAGAAAAAGCTAGGACAGAGCCAAGCTCTGTATTCTCACTTATGTGCTCTAAATATCCAGGTGTCCTCTCTCCAGAAGTGATGCTGTGATGTGAGCAACTCTTGTAATGCCCTGTACCCCATACCCCAGGCAATTATTCATGATCTAGGCTAGGTTTTATAGCTGATCTAAACTGCCTGCGTGCCTCAAGCCTATGAGCATGTGATTACAATAACAATGAAACTAAGTATATATCTTCAAAAATTATGTGTGTATATACATATATACAAACACATATTATAAATATGTTGTTGCATTGCAACCAAATTCTCTGTACTTCTCAGCTCCACTTGCTACATTTTTGATGAAGCAATCAAATCACTACATTGTGAATCAGGTTGTTGTCACTAGGTTTGAAAATTAGAACAGTACCTCCCGCTCTCCAGTTTTTTACACCTGTTCATATACTTTTATACACCACAATATTCTATTGTGTCACCCTTCCCCCAATCCACCAGTGATGTTCAGAGTTTTATAAAAAAGAATTTGTTTCATTGCAATGGTACACCTAATAAAATGGAAATAAAAATTATTCCAAGGTAAATGAGATGTTTTGTTGCCCATAGAGCTAAATATATAATTTTCTTCTCATATTATTTCACATTAAAAAACAAACAAGCAAACAAACAAACAATAGATGGGAGGAAATCTTCAAAACCAGATTATTTTTTCAAAAATGAAATGTTTTCTTTGAAAATTTTCAAAATCAATCTTTTCAAGCACTTTTCTCTTCCAAATTAACCACTAAGTTCTAGCCAAATAAATACACTTGGAGAAGTCTTCTGAGTTCCATTGCCTCTTTGTCCACTCATATTAACAATTATCTTACATTTGTTTCTGTGTTGCCCTCAATAGATAAAGCACATTCTTCAAAAAGATCTGTACTCTGTCCCCATCAATATCCACTTTTATACTGATGTGTTTAAGAAACTGCCATTCAGGAGTAAGAAGATTCTCTGGTAATCAAAGTGGAGACTGGTGAAATTCTGTCCTAATTAAGTCAGTGCCAATGCTTTCATTAACTTCAACAGACTTAGAATTTCACCCGTGACATTCCTCTCATTTCTCATGCATCGATATATGCTTTTATCATTGCCTTGCTTTTCATTTGTTTTTTATTTAAGACATTTAATACACTTATTTTTCAGCTCTTTGCTTAGAGATGGATTGTGTGCCAGCAGTGTCTCTAGAGTCCTGTCTGAACCCGGAAGACATTGGGACAGATGCATTTGCAGGCTGAATCCTTGGCTTGAAAGCAATTCAGAATGGGAAACTCATTTAGCCTGTTCCTGTACAGCACCCAGCCTGAAGGGTGCCCGCCCTGATCAGGATTTGGTCACCACACAAGAGATCATTTGTAATAATCACTCAGAAGAAACTAACATAGCACAACATGTTACATTTCATTTCATCCAAATGCCCTACAAATTAGACTCCTTGCAGTCTAGTGCCAGACTTGTTACTATGAATGACCTGAGTGTTTCACAATGATGTGTTGTCACTAGAATTTTCCTCTGTTATAACTGTTCTGTGATAAAATTAGCAATTTAATTGTCAGATCAAGCAAGCAAAGAAAAAAAAACAGTTCTAGATCATCTAATGCTTACACCTCTTGCATTCTCTTTACTTGCTATTCGTTTACTTGTTTCTCCTTGCAATACTTGTAACTGTCAGCCCTCATTCTTCACTAGGAGACTAGCTAATAGATTTGTTTTCCTCTGTAATATTGCACTTCAGTGTAAAATAGCTTCCAATTCACTTGTGATCTCAACCTGACACCTCAGCTCCAGCAGCTAGCTAGGCTCGGATGGCAGGCTGTGTACCAGAATGAATTCCAGTGGGGGCAGATGGGAGAGAGAGGGATCATCAAGCCTGATTTCAGAAATTATCTTCTATTCCTTTTAAAGCAAACTAAATCAATAGGTTCAACCATCATTCTGGGCCTGCCCATCTCAGACTTAAATGGCTCTCCAATGAGCAGGGTGTATTTACCACTCAGCAAGAAGACAGATTCATGTCTGGTGAATTTTGCTGTGGTTCGGTAGAGAGAAGCTTAATTAGTAGCACTAGCAGGTCACTTTACTTTGATCAAGAGCAGATCTTACGGAATTACTTCACTGGTTTCAGTGGGACAATGAGGTGAAAAGGATTTGGCCCTGGAATTGTAAAATAGGCTTAGATTGACAGCCACTTCTGTATTTGCTTTCTGCCTTAACGAAAGCCAAATGATACTTTAATGAGATCACAATGGGGCAGGTCCAGGGGGACTGGCATGTAGACAGTCAGCACAGTTTATCCATAAGGTTACTTGCCTTCAGATATCTAAGTATCTGCCATGCATTATGCAAGCAACAATGCATCTTGGCTCCACATCCATTTCTGTAAGAGATACTCTTAGTTTTCAAAATCCAGGAGGGAAAACACGTATCTTTGATCACCAACTAACTACCCTTATGCCCACCTCATTGTAAAAGAACTAGCATGTAAAAGGACTCAGACCTGATCTGAGATGCTTATTTACCAGGGCCAGAGCACAAGGTGTTAGGCAGACTTAAACTATGCGTTGGGAAGGTCAGGCATATTCAGTGAAACGCTGAGCAAGCAGAGGCCTGCCTCAGGACAGCACAGACTGTGGCACATGGAAACTGAAATGCAGCTGGATTCTGCACTCATCATGCACTGACACAGGGTAATTTGCTGATCATCTCCTTTGGAGAATGTCCTAACAGATAACATATCTGAAAATCAGATATCATCAGAAAAGAGGCATTTGGAAGCCATCTGCCTCAGTGCAGTGATGATCCATGTAAAAAGCTATACACGTAGCAAATTAACTGCTTCTTACTGAGCTTGGCACTGCTATGTGCTGTTCTTTAGGTCCTGTCACGGAAAAGAGGATTTGCTATCTCAGCTTCACATCTCGTCTGACAAGATGATACTACCCTGAAATGTGTCAGGAAAGCAAACCCCACCTAGATTCTGCTTCTGCCCTGACGTGTGCTTCCAGAGTTCATTTTCTCACTCATACAAGTGAATTGACAAGACAGGACCTGTGACTCAGCAGAAAAAAGTTCTGAAAGATCAATGATGAACTACATTTGAAGCCAAAGGATGGCCCATCATGCTGGATTTGAGGTTAACCAACGCATATTTCCACTACAGTCCCTTTTTTCCTCTACCAAGCCATGCCAGTGCAAGTTCTATCTGAAATGGCAAGCATTTTATACAAACAGAGTCACTCACCTTTGGGATATGGAAACTCCTTCAGTTCTGTCTGACATCCAAACCTAAGCTGTAATTTCCCTTGCCTTTGTACTTGGATATTTTCTTTACATCCTCCATTCCATATCAAGCACAAGCTCAGATCCTCCTGAAAATACCTCCTCTCTTTCCAGACCGTTGATAATATCAAGTTCACCAGCACTGGTTACTTTCAACGCCTAACAAAGAAAGCTATTTCTCTGCCTACTCATTTTTCTATCAATCAGCTACCTCTTGCTTTCCATTATACCACTCGCTTCAAATCTCTACTTTGTCTCCATAGATTTCTTATTGGTAGGTGCTTTCTGACACAGCTCTGTGTGCAATACTCTTCTTGTAGCTACAATAATTCTTTTTCTTTTCCTATTGAATCTTTTTCAGCCCTTCCAGTCAAAGCAGAAATTGATTTCTCATTTTAGCAGATTTTTTCATTAGTCAAAAAAACTTTTTTTGAAGTGAAAAATGCCCACTTAAAATGCATTGCAGGTCAGCAGAATAATATGTCTCATTTTTTCCCTGTGCAAAATTCTAAACAAAACAGAACAGAAAAGAGAGAGAGAGAGAGAGAGAGAGAGAGAAAGTAGTTTAAAATAAGAGATAAAGTGAAAGAAAAATACTTACCTGTTTTTCATCCCTCCCTCCCAGTCTTTTTGCTTTGTGTGTGTGTGTGTGTTTGTGATGGAAAATGATTTTTGAAATGAGTGTATTATTGGCAAAAGGAAGCAAGTTTTCTAAAACTACTTTGAATGTTAAAAGAAATGAACCCTTTCGTTGTGTGGAGTCTCAGACCTGGTAATAGCCCACATATTTTTAATAAAGGCAAAGACATCTGGGATTGTCAAGAAACATCCAGGCCCACCTCTCTGTTTAAATTTGCTATGGCAGGCAATGAGGTGATAGTGCCCATGTTCGTACCTGTAAGTGTTGTTCATTTCCTCACAGTCACAAGTGGAAAATGCCACATGACTGCACTGACCTTTCTATTCATTTGTATATTTTGCTCCTCTGTCCTGAAGCACCCGAGGTCTTTATGACAGAGGCTGTGCTTCTTCCATGTGTTTGAACAATGTTTAACACTATCAATAAAAGATGTAGCTTGTTACTTTTCAGCAGACAATAGGTTAACTTGACATTTTTTTGCACTATAAATTTCACTGTCAAGATCCCAGCAAACATTTCTGTTTTCCCAAAGATTGCTTTTGTCCAAATCCTGTACTGCTGGAGGTGAGCATAGACAAATGGTGAACCTTGCCTCACATTTCAATCCATCTCTCTCTTATCCTTATCGCATTGAAATAATAATGCAATTTTCCCTGCTCAGTAGCCTTTCAAATTTGTACCTTTCTTACAAATAGAAGGGGGAGGTTCACAGAACAATCCTCTCAAGCTTTACAGAAATTACACTAATGGGGCTCAGAAAATGCCGCACATTGGCAATGAGTAGAGTCCTCTCTGGAGCACAGATCTCACCAATCCCATTGTTCAAACTGAGACTCATTGAGAAGATGGTTTGAGGAAGTTAGGCTGCAAGTATGAGTTTGCCGCTCAGTTCATTTGTCCACTACTGAAAGCTCAGAGATGCATTTCCCCATCTTCTGTGGGGTAAACAGAAAGGAACAAAAAATGCAGAACGTACACATTCACTCTTCACTTGTCTCCATATGTCTCCTCATATTTGTTTTCATTGTGAAAGTAAATAATAACGAACTGCAAACCAAAGTGTTGACCAAAACATGGCGGTTTCTCACGTTCTTCTGAAAAGACCATATTGTTCCACCTCTATTTTCAGCTGAAAAGAGACACTCTAGTCTGTACTATACCCTAGAGTTAGTAGGACACAGAAGATGGGTAAAAAAAGTAATGAGATTTCCATGGAGTATTCATGCATATCCCCTCTGAAACAGGAGAAAAATCCAGTTGCAATGAATTCACTATTAGCAGGCAGAACTATACCAGAACTAGACAATGTACTAGACAATGAACTAGACGATTGGCTTCAGATCTCCACTGAAACACTCTAATCCAGGAGAAACCATATCCTTCCAAGTCTACAGTATTATTTTCACTTAAGCAAACTTTTTAAGAAGCTGACTTAGCTTTTGAGATTTCTGCATGCTGAATGGCAGGAACATTTTTTTATGATCACAGCTGGATACAGCTGCAATGTGGTCAGGGGCAGGCAGTGGTTCATCAGCCTGTGCCCACTAAGTTTCACCTCATATAAAATGAAAACATCTGGGTTTTGCGTATGCATTCACTGTTAGTAGAGATACTGCAAAATAACTAACCTTCTTATATTTAAGATATTGTGTTGTAACCATTATTAATAAAATAAACAACCAGATGCTCCTCACAACCCACAGCTGCACAAAATATTGATGTGCAGATAACAAAGTTTAAGTCTGGATCAAAAATACCAAGCCCTTTTTGCCACCTTCTTTCTGTCTGTGTACTTTGATTACATTTGCTGTGACATATTCCATCTAATCTTTGTGCTTGTGCCTGAATGGAATATAAAGTTACAAATACCATTACAGGATTTTTGGAGGTTTCATACAACCAATACTGTATATTTGGTTTTGCAACTATTTCAGAGAATTCTAGCAACAATTTCAGAGAATTCTACATCTACCTGATTCATTACCAGTGATACCACGCCAAAATCAATTAAAAAAATATCTAAAATTGCACTAAATTGCACCCACAATTGACAAAGCATGTATTTCACAGATGGATATTCATAACCATATAACCATATATATCCATATATTCATAACCAGATAACCATATCTCTGGTTAAAATATAACTATCATGATGCAGGCTAGGAAATCAAGCTTACAAATGTATGTGCTGAATTTGAAATGCTTCCATGAATAAATCTATATAGTCTGTCTCCACAATCTGCCTTTAAATAAAATACTTCAGAGAGCTGAACATCTCTCCTTAAGATCAATTTGCTCAGGTGGTAAAGGCTGTGGCCAATGCCTTGCAGACACTGAAAAAAAGCCAATGTATCCCATGCATTAATGAGCAGTGAATGAATGCAGGGAGGCACTAACTGAAAACACAGACCTGGAAAGTTTTCTTTACACATGCTGCCATTGTGCTCCAATCCAATCTAGAAAGAATCAGAGGTCTGGGAAAAGAGTGTTGATGGAGGCTTCAAGATGCAGGTTTCTGCTTTGTTCCTTTGTAAAGCTACGTCCTATCAAAGTGTTTAGCTTAGTATACAAACTTTTACTAAGGTCAAAAGTTTCTGCAGGAGTTGAGTTTGACTGACAGAGGCTTTTTGTTTCTTTCTGTTTTCTTAATCCCATTAATAAGTTACAAATCCAAGTACCTTGAAAATGGCATATAGTAAGTGCTTGTTAGCATGCTGAAAGAAATGATGGTTAGGGGATTATCACTGCAGTTAGATCACAAGTGTAGATTTCCCAACAAAGCTATGATTTTGCTAAAATTGAAGCAGGAAGAGAGTTGATTTAGTCCTACAAGCAGAGGAATTTCTCCTCCAAGGGCTGGGCCAAGTTCAGTGAAACAGCCGCTGCTTATTTCCACCACTGCCCAAGCCCCAGGGAGCCGGGCTGGCTGGCTCTGTGCCTGATCCACAAGTGGTAAGGCAGTGTGGAGCAAGAGGGAAGGGACAAGAAGTCCCCTCCTTCCCCCGCATCTCATCCTGCTTGTGTTTTGGAGACATCTGGAGCCACATCTGCGTCAGGTGGTGACAGTGCCCAACAGCCATGACAACGGCTGATCCTTCACAGCCATTTCTGCAGGGCTGAGGAAGCCCTAATGCCCCAAATATTATAGATCTGCAGCCACTCCTTGCATAACATCCATGTCAAGTCAGCTCAGCTTTCTGATGGGAATAAATAATCTGTAGCAGTTCTCAACGGCAGGCAGCCAGCCTCTGTCTCGGGAAAAATGAGATGTCTTTGAGGTTTCATATCCCATCAGGCTCCAAGGTTGGAAACACTCATTAGCAGCAGGGTGACAACAATCAGAATAGCTTAGTTAATTAAAGGGATTTGGAGAAAAACTATCTAGCAGCTCATTCTAATGGAGCTGGTATGTTTCTTCAAGGGTGAAATAGGTTATTTTGAGTACAGTTCCATAAATACGGAGGGTAACATCCTATTTGCAGTTAAACAGACTCAGTGTAGTCATAAGCAGTGGCATAAGATTTAGGAATTGGTTTTGTGATATCTTTTGTTAGTGAGACATCACAACCCTGATACCCGGAGGGCCAGATATAGTCCTGGCTCCTACTGCCACAGTTTCTGGGACTGTACTCATGCAGGGGTCTCTGCCGTGATCCTCATCATAAACATGTCCAATGTGGCCTTATTCATAAAGCTGCATAACCTCTGTTTTCAGGCATGAAAATAGGACAGGTGTTTGAATTATCTGAATTGTCTGAAGAGTCTGTCCGTTAGCACTGTCCCAAACCAAAGCACCCCAAATCACTAGTCATGTGGGGAAATCACAACTCCTGGAGCTTATCTGACAGGTTCTTGAGCAAATGCCCAAGGAGTGAGAATACATGCAAATGTGTAAAAGTTGTCATAAATAAATAAGCATTAAGAAAGATCTTTTCATGAGGCATCATCATTCACTTTAAATTCTGTAATGGTAAAGAATTTAGAAACTCAGTGTTGCAGCTCAGTGAGATCCACAGTGAATCATGTCTGACATTTTATTTCTCTTTTCACGTAGCTTCTCCACACAGATCTCCATTTTCTCTAGTGTATTCATTATTTTCAATGGTTTATTTTGTACATTATACCTGATGCTATAGAGGAGAAATCTCTGCTTCATTGTCTTGCTATGATTGTCTATGTTCTCTAGTTCTATGAAAAACACATTTATTCTTAGGTTTTGGGAAACACTGCATTTAATAAGTAAGCTCATTTTCTCTAAGTCACATAAGTCACATTATCCCTATGATCACAGAATCATAAAATTTGCTTTCTGTGATCATTCATGTTCATTAAATTCAGTCACAAAATGCTTGAAGGAGGTGAATACAAAAAGTTCCTACAAGCTTTCATTCACTTTCAAATAAATATTGACAGAAATGTTTTGTGCTACAATTTCCATCCTATATATGAATATAAATTAATAAAATTTAACACATTTTAATTGAATTTACTTTTGACCGTGACTGTGCCTTATTTTGTTTCCCTGAACCTGTAAAATAAGAATTTGTGTGAGCAGATATTGGCCCTGTGAGCACAAAATTCTCTTGCATGTGTTGGAAAAGCAGAAAGAAAACATCAACATGTGTGGTAATGAATAAAAGTAAAAAAATTCAAGTCTTCTTTTTACTGTCCTTTTTGAATATTGAATCTTCATATAGATACCATCCTCTCCGAGACATTATGTTGCATGTCACATTGTCACCCGTTAGACTGAAAATCTTTGGGCTCCAGAACCCTTGTTTGGGAAGGGGTTGGGGNATTGTACAACACATCGCTAATTCCTAAATGTATGTGTCAGAATTTGCTGCTGTTCTGCACTTGTCATTAAGTCATTACCTACTGGGAAAAAAAGAAATATGCCTCTCCAGCAAAACGCTGCAAGGAAAAAATCAAATACTTGCCTTATAAAACAGTATCACTTATTGATTCCTCTCTGACTTGGCCTGATCTTATTTACTGTTCTGTATTCAGGCCTAGCCACCTACATACATTAAATATGCTTATAAAAAAAGGAAGGCTATAGATTTGTCTTGTCATTTGATTGCATTAACTGCACATTAATAGATGAAGAGCAAAATTTCCCCCACCCTGCATACATGTGAAGCAACAAACAATTGTGAGCTGCCTCTGGGCTTGGTGACCTAGAAACCAGGAATAAGGCTCATAAAAAACAGATGCTGAAGAACAGCATCAGGGACAGCCTCAGAAAGGGGATGATAAATCATTTGACAAGACTATAAGATGTAAGTGCTTCTGAAAAAAAAAAAAAAAAAAGATAACTCTTTTAAAATATTTTCCAGCTCTGTTTTTTTCTGTCATTTTTGCCTCTTTGAAGTTTTGTACAGACTCCATCCTGAGCCCAGCAACACACTGAATGTCACGTTTTCATTATAGAATGAGGCATTTTACACCCATTCTCCTATTTTCTCTTCTTTCATTCACGGTACCAGAAATGGCAGTCGTTATGCCCCAAATCCATGAGAAAATCAAGATTGTGGAAGTACACAGAAGACCTAGCTGTTTTGATTCAAGACACCATAAATGGTTCACAAGGCAGTATTCAATCAGTGAGAGCTTCAACTACCGAAATAGACATATTCCTATCAAAGTCAGACCCTGGAAACAGAGGAAGAAAGACATTTAGATATGAGCAACTGGATTTTAGCTTTCACATAAAATACTGCTCTTCTTAACCAGTTTCATCCTCTGAGCTGGATCAATTAGAAATACAGCATCCATAATACATGATCTATAGCACCCAAACAATCATGAACCTCAACTAAACTAAAAAAAAGAAAAAAGATAGCATTTTGCATCATAATTCAGGGATCTCTGCAAATATACATGAAACCTGAGGAGATTGATTTGGGGTTGTGGGATGGTTAAATCCCTGATGAAAGCTAATTTCAAGGTTTATTTGGCATTTTTGCAGGTGGGAGGTGTTTTGTGACTCCAAAATTTTACACAATTTTAGATGACGGGCCAAGAAAGAATGAGGTAAAGGCACTAAGTCAATACTTTGTGTGGGTACTTAATGCTAATAGATTATCTCTTTATAGTGAATTGCTTAGACCCATTATGCCCAGATTACTGTTAGTACTGTCAAATTCTGAAAAATAATAGTTAACTGACAGTAAACAGAATTGATGTGGTACAGAGAACAGCATTACTTCCCAAAGAGAAAAGCTGACTGGCCACAATTCGTACTGTTTTAGGTGTTCCACACACAGTGGTAGCAATGATGCTTGTTAGGAGAAACCCCAGGCACAACTTGAGACCCTGTTGCACTGAGCGCTGCACAAGCACAGAATAAAATAAAATAAGTCATTCGCACACAGAAGGTGAAACACAGTAAAGCCAGTTTCTTATCAGATCTTAGCCATACACATCTTCACATCTGTGAAGGGGAAAAAAAATATAAAAAACAGGCAAAAAATATCCAAACATTCAGTGATTTCAGTTTTAACAGCTTAACAAGCCAATTAGGTAGGAGCAAACCTTAGGCTTCTGGCACTTTCTCAGCGTGATTCACATTTCTCACCAGCATGTGCTGCCCTTGGCCTGAAAGAATTGAGCACATTAGGCCATTTTTTAAATGCCTTCTTTCATGCCTTTTTTCTGTATGCTTTGTTTCCGCACTGCACAGAACAACCTTCGCACCACAGGAGGTAAGCAGATAAAGGCTCCAGCAAGGTATTGGATAAAGGCTCCAGCTGTCCCAGGAGATTTGTTTTCCTCCTCTCACACCACCTTCATCTGGGAAGGTCTTAACACCAGAAACACAACCAGCCCTTGCCACCATCCCCTGCCATCCTTGTGATTCACACCGTCATCTGCTTAATGGTTAGATTTCCATTTCCTGGAGTTTTTTTAATGCAGACACTGCTGTCTGCGAACAGGACAGAGTGGGAAGGCACACCACAAGCTGAACATAAGTTCAGATTTGCCTTGGCCACCTCAAATTTAAAATAAAGGAATAAATGCAAACAAGGTGAAATGGGTGACGTGTAACTATCTTCTCTTGTTCACAGTAATTGTTTTAATTTAATTGTTCAGTGACACAGCTTGCAGTGTAACTGAAAAGGATAATGATAAAGATCAAGTCTGCCCTTCCCACCCAGTACAGACAAGAAGCAGAGCTCTGGAAAGAAAACCAGCATTTCTCAGCTGATGTATTGACTTTGTAATGATGCAGGTAAGAGAGGTGAAAGCAGGAAGCAGAGCTGGGAGAAGGGCCCCTTCTTCACTTCCTTCTGCATCTCCTGGCTTCTGCAACATATGAAACTGTTTGCATTCTATGGGAGGGTTTGCCATATGTTATTTGTGTCTTGACCAAAATCAGCAAGTGTTTAGGGTCTTCAAAAACAGATTGTTTTAGATTTTTCAGCTTGTTTTGCAGACAAAGAATCAAAACCATTTGAAAGGAGGTCAATAGGAGTTAAGTATATAATCCGTTTAGGATTTAGCAAATCCTACAAAGACCTTTCCACATTTCTAGGCACCTAAGTACCTCTGCAAACTGGCCCCTGTACAAATTTCTGATGTCTGCGTGCTGAAACAAATCAAACCAATGATTCACCCAGATTTATTTCACTGCTCCTGAGACTGCAGAAAATGTCCCAGCAAACTGGAATGTCTGGCGGGTTGTTGTGAGGAAAAGTCAGGGAGAAGGAAAGGGTGCAGAAATTACGATGTTTCTAAAGAAAAGCTGAAGTGCCTGCTCAGTTCTGTACATGTAGATAGTACTGGCTACAGTAGCGTATCATCAATGTAAACGAAAGAAGGATTTTGTCAGAGATACTTGAGAAGTAAGAAGCTGTCACCAGTTTTACAGATCTGTCATTGCCCTCAAATCTTTTTATAAGAAAGATATTGTACCTGATCAATGTATTTGAAGAAAATAAACATCTGGTCAAAATAACAGCAGTTTGCTACGTAAGAATTACTAATGCACACTGCTGGCAGCTGTTAAATACAGATGGCACTATCGTAATAGCTATGACAGCATGACAGTAAGTTATGACGGTAGCTTAGCAGTTATGACAGCACAACAAGGCAAGCATTTAATCACATTAAAGGAAATATAGGATGGAAAAAAGTAGTGATTCCAGGCCAAACTGAAAACATTTCCATGTGTTTTCTAAAAATTGAAGATGCTAGTACCCGAAAAGTTAGTTAGTATAGAGAGATTATTCTAGTTCTGAGATAGCAGCACTCCCCAAGAGCACTGGTGAAATAACACCTTGTGAACCAAAGCAGAGGACTGTTGGGATCTCTTCTGTAAACATTCAGCACCTCTTTCATTTTAGGTCAAAAAGGATTTGCACCAAACCGCTGGTTCTGGGTACCCAAATTTCAAGCAGGAAGAGGAATTCTTCAGGTGGGTGTACAGCAAGCACTTTCTTTTTTCTTAGAGACATACCCATGCATGCACCAAGCAGCCACGATCTGCTCCAAAACAAGAGAAGGGACCCTTCCAGGAAAAGGAGCTGAAGCAGAGTTGGAAACAAGATCTGGTTCCTCCTGTTGCACTGGCCGAGAGCATTGTCTTGTGCTTGCCAGGTACCTTCAGTTCCCCCAGGACAGCTCACGTTTCATCAGGGAATTGCAAACAAAAGCTCTGTATAGGTCTTCTAGGATGGAGGCTGAGCAGAGCTACAAAGCTTGGCATGGTAGAGACCCACCCGCAGCAAGTTAGCAATTCAAGATGTCACAGCCTGACCGTGGTCCTTGTCTCCGAGGAGCTGTTGTTCATCACACTCAAGCAAAATGAGTCATTTGGTACCTTCAGCTGCGGGTTACAAAATGATAGTCTGCAATGTTTTTTCTTGGGTGGGATTAAAATATATATAAATTCTGCCAGCCCTCCCACACACAGACAGTGGAATGTCAATTGGAAGATGAAAATATTGATTAAGTGGGTATTTTCACTGTACATTGAAATGACCTTGAAAAGTGATTTACGTTTACTTTCAGCCTCCCCCCCACAAAAAAAAAAAAAAGCAAGTTTCTGTTATTAAAATCTGCTTTCAATGTTATGTATTTAACACACACATTAAGAAGTTCACTCTATTTGTTGTTTGCATACTGATAAAGACATATAATTAAACATACACTTGACATTTTTGAATGATGAAAGACAACCCAGACATCTAAAACAGGTCAGAGATGAATCACAATTATTTTCAGCAGTGCCTCCGTGATACCTGACCAAATCAGCAAAGCTACCCATAAAAATACATCTTTCTTTGGTGTATTCTACCCAGAAAAACAATCCCAGATTTAGCTGGTCCCATAATATTCAGTAATTGACCTGAGAAGTGTTTGGATCAAAGAGCAAACTTTAAGGCAAATGCAATATAAACAAAAGCCTGTAATTTCTTTGGTTCATTTTTTCTTTTTGCATGCAAACATTGAATAAAACTCTGGAGCCTATCTGACCTTCCTCAATAAACTGTCATCTATCCTCAATCATTGCAATAACATAAAAACGGGAGCCACAGTGGGAGCACATATAAATGACCACTCATGCCAGGGAAAACATCTCACGTCCCTCGGCAGTGCTGGGGGCTCCAGGCTTTGCTATGGACCCAGGAGTTTCACCACTTGCCAGCTAAGAGAACAGGATTTGCTCCTTGATAACAATCAGCTCCTAATTTGGCCCAAACATCTTCTGCTTTTGAATCCTTCTCAGAGGTTTGTGCTGGCCTGCAGATAACCACAGTCCAGTGGCCTACAGGCCTGAAATTTTTACGGCAGCAGCACAGCACTTTGACTTCAGGCTGCTGATGATTGTACTTTGCTTGAAAAGCCACAAAGCAGTTAACAGCTGCTTGTGCTTTGGAATTGGCGTCACTTGAAAGAGCATTTTATAAGTGGATAAAGGAAACATGCATCCCAACACTGGTGAAATTTTGCTTTTTCCAGGTATATTATATTTATAGCCTAGTCAAAAAGACTACTCTCAAGCCATGTTTTGTCAACACTCATTCCTTCAGAAATAAGATCACCACAATAATAAAGAAAGAGTTACAGCTCACACACAATATTGGGAAAGGTCCCAGTAGAGTGAAATGGTTTTATCTTCCATGAAAGAAACAGAGACGTAAACATTTCTTTCACCACCAGCTACTAATCAGATAAACTTACCAGTAACAAGTTTTGAAAAGAAAGGATGTTATTTTAAAAGCTTGCCAGAAAGAGAGGGCAAACCCTGCAGCTAAATTAACTATCCACCTGTGTCTTTATGCAAAATTTCTACTGAACTTGAACATTATCCAGCGTTCATGTCATTGGTGGCTTCTGTGTGCATTTTTCCTAGTGTATCAATAAACACATAAATTAATGCTCATATAAATGTTAGTATGGGAAGACAGAGACAGTTTACACTGCATTTCTAATTCAGATAAACTAAATTCCAGATATCTTTCAAACATAAAAGGATTCCACACCTTATAGTCCACAGAATTCTAGAAATGCTTTGCAGAGATGCATTGTGTGATCTTAAGCATCACAGTCATAAGGCTACGTAACTTTTTTTTGATATCTTTGCAAAAAAAAAAAATATATGATATATAAATATATATATAGCTTTTTTATATAAAAATATATATAGCTTTTGACATAGAAATCAACAAATAAATTTGGTCAACATTATAAATACTTGTAAATGTTTAACCAATATTTTTAAGGCCACAGTAGTATGAACAGGAGAGAACATGTCTGAGAGCTTAAAGAGTTCTATATATTCTGCTTCTTTAAAAATAATAATAAGAGCATATTCTGTAGTACAAAAAAAAAAAAAAACATTTTTAAGATATTAAGTTTTTAGTGCATATAAGTGGCATAGGAACCCATACCCAGATTTCAAAACTGACATGGGGAATCTGTGTGTCTTTAAATTTTTTTTCTGAAACCCTAATATATAGGTAAGCTGCTTTAACTTGAGGCTATACAGAGATATTACCACTTTCTAACTGCTAGTTGTTTTCCTTCTGCATTCTGATAACAGAAAGTGCTTTTCCTATAAGTCACCCTGTGTAGCTCACACTGTGACATGAGCTCAAAAGGCAGAGTGCTGTGCTGTCTATAATGAAAAAAAATATTAAAGTTTTATTAAAAGTTAAAAGTAATATTTCATTAAATCTCCTAAGAAACATTTGTACCGTATCTGAAAGAAATAATTGCACTGCTGATTTAATGGAAAGAAAGATATCATATTTTAATTTATTCACTAAGAAGATATTCAACAAGCTTAAAGTATAAAAATGTTAATTTTAAACTAAATGTTAAGTTAGTGTCCCCAGCATCTGGTACACGTTTGAAGGCCACAGTGAGGCTAAGTGAATGATCTAATTCCTTCTGATATATTCAATTTGATTATGGATTTAAGCAGCAATAAATATACAGTTCACATCTACCTCCATAAAGCTGTTCTTTTCAGTTAGAAAAGAAAGTAATAAACTCCAGAGTTATTCAGTTTAACACTATTGAGTGAACATTTATGTCCATATAAGATGATGAAAAAAGAAAATTATTTTCATCATTCCCAAAATGGACATGATGGTCATTTGAAAACATTTCTATTTTGACCTGATATGCACCTATTGCCTGTGAAAACATTTATATTAGATGCACATCATTAGACCTATTCACTGTTTTCACAGAACATATTAGCATTGTTATTTTGTTGTTCCTCCAGTGCTATTACAAAAGAAAAAGTACTTATTTTTTTGTTTTTCACATATTTGTAAAGGGATCTTTTTAAAACAAAGAATGTTAAGGCAATGGCATAGAGTACTATGCATTAACACTCACACAAGACATTTCTATGCAGCGAATGGAGACAGTTTAGTAAAAGCTTTAAACCTGCCCTTGTGCCTTACCACACTTTATCATCCAAAAGCAAATACTGCAGAAGTAACACCAAGCCTGAAAACACAATAGAGGAAATGGTGCAGAGCAGATTGAGTCATTTCCAAGCCTGCAACCCAGGTGGCCACGGCTGGGCACAGGATCTCCTCCTGCACACCCAAACTGAGCCAGAATGGGACCCCCCTGCCCAGCTCAACTGTGAAACGAGCACAGCACTCAGTTGAAGTATTATGTGGATTTGACTTCCTTCCCATAACTTTGGTGCTCTCAGTTGGTGTCTAAAAAGTTGGTGCCAAAGGCACCATTTAGGCTCTTTCTGCCATCAACAGCAAGAGAGAAGCACTCTTATCAAGGGAGAAAATCAGAGCTATGATGTCAAGCAGCTGCTTTTGGCTGAATGAGCAAGACTGTCAAGGTACCTATAATGCATCCTGACAACCCATGCAGGGTGGAGAGTTGTGTTTTGGACTGCTGGAGCTGTCAGCTGCATTCAATGGGGCTGTTCCCTGCTCAGCCTCAGCTGCTAGTTCCTGCCTAAAAGGGCCAGTGGGATAACCAAGTCATGTGCAGGTGAATGGTGTTAACCCAATTCTACATAAAGTAGCAAAGCATTTATCTGCTTCTCTAACTTGCCAGCTGGTGGGTTTATTTGTTGCTCTCCAAATGAGTGTTATTAAAAGGAGATAAAGCAATGTCTTGGTATTTTATCATTTTGAAATGGAGCAATACACCACTGGCAAAAAATAATGATGTTCTGTCACTTCTAGTCATGTCAGCCCTGTTAGATCACCACGTGTGGCCACTCTGCAGTTCTCTCATTTAATCAAAGCTTCTTACCATGCCAAAAAGAGGCTGCTGGGGCAGAGGATCCTCTGTGGAGCCCCTCCTATTCTACTGACATCTCAGGAGTTGTTAACCAGCTCCTGTCCTGCCTCCAGGCTTCAAAATATATATTTTTACAGACCAATAGTCAGATATAGAACAATAAAGGGGGTTCTGTAAGCAAACATTTCTGCACTGGCTGTTAACCATTATATATATAAGCAAGCTGGCTACAGTCTAGCCAATGATCTAGAAAGATGTCCTCTGTGATGCTATATCAAAACCTGTGACTGGAGAGTGGATCCAGACCAAAGTGGGTACCCTGGCCACAAGCTAACCATATGCACAGGAAGGACCCAAGCAGAGACCAGTCCTCTTCCCACTTGCGCTGTTCCCCAGTAAATTACCTCCACAAGCAGGAGGTCAGGACACCTGCGTCAGAAGCAAGCTATGACCCCAGCCATACCCCAGTCCAGATCACCAGGAGAGAAGGGTAAGTGAAGCATGCTGTTACCGCACAGACTAGATGTTATCCCTCCTGGGCTCCCTCTGAAGTACCAAAAGAAGAGTATTAATCTCTCGGATGTCCCAGATAAAGGAGCTGCCATTCCTGTCCTCAAAATGAAAGCAAGGAAAACAGTAGCTTGCACTTTGTGAACACTGACAGTAATGCCAACCAACTGCTTTAACTACGTTGAAAATAATGTGATTTAATTTCCAGCTCTCCAAATCCTTAGCCCAGTAACATTTGTCTTTCTGAAGGGCCAACTCTTGCTCTCGTTTCAAAATCTGTTCCTGGGCAACATTTTGAGTGGGAATCTGTGATCTGCACACTGCAAAAAGTCAGGTCCTGTCTGGTCTGACATTCATAAACAAATACTTAGTTCTCATGACTAATGGTCATCCTGAGGAAAGAGATTGCAGATTTTTAAGGATAAAATAACATTTTTAAAGTAATGATTTTTTTAACTGCTGTTTCCTTTCCTTTCCACCTCCTGAAATATTCCATAGAGCTACATGTGGTTCAAGCAGATTATACATTTTGTAAGGAGAGGTGACAGAAATAAAAAATATACCTGGAGACTTCAGAGCTGCAGAAAAAATAAATCAGGTTCATTCCATAAATTTCTCTTCAAGAAGACACCTCTATTAAAATATAGAAGTGAAGCTGTGAAATATTGAGGAAAAGGCAATAAAATGTGGAAGTTAGCATAAACAGAGAGAAATAAAAAACTTGGAAATACATAATAAGAACAAAGTTCAAACCTTATCACGGTTTTCTGCACTTTACCGAGTATGATTTCCAAAATGTACAATTCCAAATCTATTTCTATGAAGCTCTTAAACACTGTCCTGGTAAGTAAGATTCCGGGCAATTATGTAAAATGGTTTATAGTGTAACAAATAAATTTTTGCAAGTATTTAGTCAAACCCTGGTATAGAGGTAAAGATAATAGTTATATGATCATTTTCTTAGGCTGGATACATGGAAATAAATAACTATTTCAAAGTAACTACTATTGTTTTGAGTAATGCAAAATAATTTCTCCTTTCTAATATTTCAACAGATGATAAATATGCAATTGATGAGAGAACTCAATTCTTCAGAAAACACAGGTAGTGACGGAAACACTCATTATTTTGTTTAAATTATAAGACGTTACTAGAAAAGGCAAAAAAAATAAATAGGTGACATTTGTACAGCTTGTTCTGTTTTCTGGCCATTTTCACTCCCTCATCACAACTGCCTCTTTCCAAGTAGCCACTAGGGCTGGTTGGGTGGAAACTTAGCCCATGAGAAGCTTATTCCATGAAGCATTAGCTTTTTCCATGAAGCATTATCTTTCAGCTCCTTAAGTATTCTTTTGCAGCACCATCTTCAACCACTCTTCATAACAAAATGCTATTGGACCCACTCATTCATCTTCTGTGTGAACTTATTAAATAGAGTAATTCTCAGGTGTACTCTGGATTACTTCTACTTTAACATGTTCATAACAGAGGAAAATTATTACCATCTTCTTATGAAATAGATTTACCCTGTAGTTATTAAATAGATTTACCCTGTAGTTTCTGAAACTGTGTTTTAATTGAGAAGGTGGCAACGAGTCCCTCAAGGAGCAATAGTGTTCACCCCCAGACTGCTGGCAATACATTTGCACCTGCTTGGTGCAGTGGCATCTTTGCATGAGAAGCACAAGAGAAGAGGACTGAAAACCAGAAGGAGAAGAAAAGACCTTGTTTTACTCTCTCTATTGTTTGCAGACTTGAGGGAACACAACCTTGCTCTTTAAAAAATATTTAGTCTTCTAATAAAAGTTCATGTTGAACTTCAGGCTATGCTGTAAGTGGCTCCTGTACAATTTTTCTCTATGCTGTGTGCCAAGAGGAAGTATTGGAGTCCAGCTTCAATTGTACAAAAGGTTTATTTTCTTACTTGTTTTGGAGCAAAAATATATTCATATAAGAAAATTGTCGTTTTCTTTCCCCTTTACCTCACCCAGTGGCTGAGATAGGGGATGAGGAAAAAGAGTCCTCAGTCTCAATGAAAGTGAGATTGGAGAAAACTGTGGAAAAAAATCCTGTGCCTCATAGCTCAGCTGCTCTGGTATAGCTGTTGTCCTAGAGCTTCACAACCCCACTGAGGAAACACAGTATGCAAACACATGTTGGGAAGTGACAGCAAAAGCATTACCTCAACTTCATGGTTTTGGCAACACTTAATAGCTGTCTCTCTCCCCTCACCACGTTGTCCAGTGGAGCCACATGGTTATCACAAACTATCTACCAAGCTTTGCCATGGCATCACCTTGCCCCAGAGCTATTCCTGTTATTGCCACGCTGCCTTTCTTTGGCCTGAAGTTAAAGAGAAGCTCCTGCTGCCTGTACACCTCATGAATATATAACAAATAAAAATGCAGGTTTTCCCCATCAATTGACTATGTGGTCACACAGCAGCAGACCAGAGTAAATCTACGAACCATGAGCTGGGCAGCTCAGTAACCACTCTGTGAGAGTATGGAAGGCACTTCTGCCCCACCACTGATGCCTTCTTCCTCCTCACCGAGCTGTAGCCCACTACAACTGATGCAGTGATGGAGGGCCCTTGCTGCTGATCAGCCTTTCCCTCACACTGGCTGCATGCACCCTTGCTGACTGCTTTTCTGCTCGAGGGAACACCAGAAGGAACAAGCTTTGCAAGGCTCCCTGTGCAATGAAGTCCAGGGAAACTCCAGGAGCTAAAACAGGAAGAAGGGGCCCCACCACTTTTATTGGCATCCCTGTGTGCTGTCCCTCTAACAATCTCACGTGGCAATTAAACAGATTGATACCAAGCACTATTACCAGTATGACAGCTAACCTTTCCTTTTATAATACCTTTCATTTTCTTTCTGCATTACTTCTTCCCTTACATGATCTTACATGATTTCCCTGATAAAAACATGACAAGCCATTGTTCTGAATTAGCCACTGTGCTATAAATCACAGATTTTATCATTTATGATATTTTGACTACCTGAGCCCCTCCCTAAAAACATTTAAGACTTCTCATCTCCTGGTGACACATGCTTGTGAAATGTCAGTGTTTCCAGCATTTGATCACGTTGTGAGAGGGATTGTCTTGATAAGTGTTAGAACTCATCAGTCGCCGAGGATGTCAGCTAACATCTCTCGGCATCGTTATTTCTATTTCATCTGAAATTCCATGGTAACGAGTCTTTAAACACTGGCAGCGGGGAGGTGGAATAATGTAATTTGTAATTTAAAAACTATTGAAAATGGGACAAGTTGTAGGATATTTGAGGGGATAATCTCATCTCAGCACTGGGCTAAAGCAGCTCCTTTATTAACATGGGGAAACGCAGACCACACAGGGCTGAAAATGCAACATTTGCATAAAGCAGCCATCCTCATCTGAAAGCCAGAAGCCACCAAAAAGACTTGAAAGCATGAGACAGCACATCCTCACCAGTGGCACTGCTCAGTGTTACAGTGGTGCCAGCCTGTGGTGCCAGCAGGGCAAAAGCACAAGTCCATGGAGACCCCAGAAAGCAAATGTTGGTGGCTGATGAGCTGGGCTCTGTTGGGTTCCTCACCTCCAGGCTCATCCCACTGCACTCCACCTCTGGTTCTTGCCCGCTACATGTGAGGATGTGAGGATGGACTGAAAATCTGAAGTTATTTTTAACTACAATTATAGAATCATAGAATCATAGAATGGTTTAGGTTGGAAAGGACATTAAAGATCATCTAATTCCAACCCCCTGCCATGGGGTTGGAACACCTTCCACTCGACCAGGTTGCTCAAAGCCTCATCCAACCTGGCCTTGAACACCTCTAGGGATGGGGCATCCACAGCTTCTCCAGGCTACCTGTGCCAGTGCCTCACCACCCTCTGAGTAAAGAATTTCTTCCTTATATCTAATCCATATCTCCCTCTTTTAGTTTAAGACCATTACTCCTTGTCCTATCACTACACTCCCTGACAAAGAGTCCCTCTCCTGCTTTCCTGTGAGTCCCCTTTAGGTACTGGAAGGCCTCTGTAAGGTCTCCCCGGAGCCTTCTCTTCTCCAGGCTGAACAACCCCAACTCCCTCAGCCTGTCTCCATAGGAGAGGTGCCCCAGCCCTCTGATCATCCTCATGGCCCTCCTCTGGACTCGTTCTAATAGGTCCAACTACAACCCACCAGCCAGCTTCAAATACAGTAAAACCTGAGCCCGGCACAAACCTACTGTTTGTATTTGCTGTCTGTGTTCAGTGCCTTGCCAGTTGAGATGGTCCAAATATTCATCACTTATTTGACAGCAAATTAATGAGGGAAAAATGCCACCAAAAATTTTGTTTTTTGATAAAAATGTTGAAACTGAAAAATAGCAGTTAATTAATACTAAAAATTTTCTTGACAAAACCACAATTTCCAGCTCTAACTGCTGGTGATCATATACATGCAGATCAAGTTCATGAATCATCTTCAATTAAAATAAACAAATAAATAGAAAAAAAAGCCCTATTTAGCCTTAAATGCATTCCACAGATGTCCCTTTAGGAATAATCATAGTGATGAGGCTATTAAACAATCTCTCATGAACTTCTTCATTCAAGATACATTAAATATATTGGCAAAGCATCTTTGTAAACTGACATGCAGTTTTTTTGCAGTGTCCTTTGCTTTGTTCACTGTGAATATTAGAGGAAGCAATACATGTGAAGTCTTCACCTAAGACTGTGTACCTAAGGAAATGTTTAACTGTGTGTTGTTTTAGCTTGGACTAGCCTTATTGTGTCATTGTTCCAAAGCACCATATAGCTTACTGTTCATTAGTATTCATGCACTGCTATCTCTTAAGGCTTATGAATATTTCAGCAATACTCTCTGAATGCCTGTTATGAGCGAAAGTGATTGTGGGAGAAACATCTGTTCAGTTTTGGATGCCCTTGCTCAAGAAAGATATAGGCAAGATTGAAAAACTACAGAGACACACAACTAAAACAGAGATTTAAGTTGGGATTACTTAGTCAAAAGGAAAAAGAAAAAAA
>VXAA01002586.1:118653-193821 GCA_013399115.1 Anseranas semipalmata
AAAAGAAAAGAAAAGGAAAAAGAAAGAAAAAGAAAAAAGTGTCAAATCTGATCTGATCTATTCAGTATAAATGGGTGAATAGCTGACACTCCTCTCCTCCTCTGAGCGTAGTCTCAAAACTCAGACCAAAATCATAGGCAAAAGCAGGGCAAAAGCGTGAAATGGAAAAAAAAAAAAAAAAAAAAAGTGCACTGCATGGAAATAGTCTAATGCAAGAAGGAATTGTAAAGAATAGTGATGCAAACCTGCTAATCCAGGACCCTTTTGGTGCATAATCACCCCCTCCCTTACTTTTACTAAGTTTATTCACATGCTAGGCAGTAGGACCAGGCAAGAGTTTCCTGGAGAGATACACAGGCTATTCCAGATCTACTATTCTGGCTTTATAGTAAATCAATTGAGATGGGAGCTTCACATTTTCCTTTTTATTTAGCTTGCCTCCAGAGTGACTATTTGTCATAATAATTAACCAGTGCCTGGAGTGCCAGATCAAACCATTAGTAGACCAATAGCAACCAATAGCAGCATGTTCCAGGAAAAACAGGGGAATTTCACATGTTCCTTGGCTCAGCCTGGAAGGAAAATCACAGCTTTCTGCAAGGGTTGCAGTGGAAAACCAGGACTCTGAAAGAATTTATCTGGCCCGAAGGGTCACAAAGCAGCAAACACAAAGTAGACTGAATCAGAAGTGAAGAGAGGCAGGGTAGGAAAGAAAAAGTAGCATCTGAGTTAAGTGGGAGAAAGAAAAAATGGATTTCCTAATGTATCTCAGCTGTATTGCAAGGTTTCAGGCTTGCAGGAGTTCAATTTCTGTCACTACAGATGTCCTGGGTTTTGCCACTTGTCAGTTCAGGTCTTTTCTTCCGGTCACCCTATTTCCAAGTGAGCTTAAGGTAGCAGCCTGCCTGTCTTACTGGTAAAGGAATCACACTCCATTTCAAAGCTTGTAGAAATGGTGTCAGGGGCATTAAACTGTGTCAGATGAAGTTAGACCTTGTTGAAAGCTAAGAACTCTGTGTGGGATACTCTTGTGACTTTGCAAAGATTTCTGTTGTTTTCTTTCTTAAGCATGAGAACTAGTGATTGCTCTGGAAAATTCACAATGGTGGTGACTATTTGTGATATGAGGACTGCTAAAAATTAGCTGTTGTTTAATAGCTGTTCTTCTGAGACAAACAGTAGAAAGTTTACAGTCAAAATTTGATCTTTGTTTCTAAAAAAAAGTTGAGGGTCTCTGAAGTGCTAATGTTATACATTATAAAATCCTAAGCTAACTCTATAAAGAGAATTTGAAATAGGCATTAACTGCAGTATTCTTGCTTCCCAAATCAGCTATTCTGACTGATGAGCTTCTTCACAAGTTTGCCAGCTGTGCAAATGTCCCCACAGTGCTTTTGACATTTCAGTCCATTCAGACCTCTCCTGGAAGAATGGCAGGGAAAAGAAGAAAAATCTGGTCTTTTTGCTTATTACTATTTTGACCTTTCTGAAGTGAAAGTCAGAGCCACCTTCTAAGATGGTCATGCAATGGAAAAGCTGTTCCCCAGGAACATTGTCTCTACACCACAAGTAGCACAGGACAAGCTTTGCTGCATGCACCACTTCTTGGAGGGATTCCCAACCTCCTTCCCAACAAGCACTCCCTGCAGAGATCTGTTTGAAAACAGTCCTTTCCTCCTGTTTACTCATTCCTGAAAGAGAGCACACACTTTAAGAAGCAGATCTTAAGTGAATCTTCTTGTCTTTTAATAGAAAGAATCAAAAATTCTTCCCAAAAAGATACAGGCTGGAGGGTAAACAGTCCATGATGAATAACAGAACTGAGAGAAATAATTGCTATTACTACTTGGTTCCGCACACAAGTTTGTACAATTTGATCATGTCTTTGCTTGAAAAAAGTGGTGACTCTTTCAGAATGACCAACAGGACACTTGCAGATTTTTTTAATTTTCATTAACAGATTCTGTCAGTATCTTAGTGTATTGAAACCAGTTGCCATTTTCCCCTGTTTGTTATTTTAAATAGCACTTCTATTATTTAGATTTTTTTCCATAATTCAGAATTTTCCATTTTTGGTAATTAGACCATTTGCCATATTATGAGATGTATCTTTACACTCTTTACAGTCCCATAGCAGACAAAAGAAGGAAACTTTCTGTCTCTCTTCCTGATTGAAGAAAAGGAGAATCCAATCAAAATGAAAAGAACAAGATCTTTCCTTCCTACATATCCCAGGATATGCAAATATGATGTTACCTGACTGCTGCTTTCCCAGGCAGAAAATAAACAGAAGAGTCAATCTTCTGGACTATCCTCGTGTTTCTGTCACTTCATGATCCACTTGAAAAATAGAATTCTCTAATCATCTTCATGGAATCATCTTCATGGGCCTTCGATGGATTCTGAATAGTAGCTCTATAACTAAATGGTAGATCTGAAAAAAAAAAAAAATGCTTTCCACTTAAAACTTTATAATTCAGAGGCTTTCCTCCTTGTTTTGCCAGTCCTTGGTACCATAGCAGTATTCTGTTTCCTATGCATTCAGGAAAGTCCTGTTTCCTTCCCTTCCCCTTCATCCTCCTTTTTCTCCTATTTCAGATTGACCCTTGCACCAGATCAAATTGATGAAAAACATCTCAGGAGCTGGGAACTTTCATATAATGCTATTATTATTTCAGTACCAGATATAAGTTCAAAAGTCACAGAGCACCAAGAATGAGTGTTCTAACATCTACATAAAAACAGAGCTATGAGTATGAATCGGAAGTAATGAGTCTGATGGGCAAATTGCCTAGATTTTGAAGCATCTAACATATTAAGAATGTGAATCAAGGGGTTTATTTAAATTTGTTAATGATCTTCTAAGTAGAAGACAAAATCATGGGTGAAAACAAAAATACCCTGGCATCTGCTGAAAACTGCTCTCTGTCAGAAGGTAGGAGGCCTTCAGAGATTCCTACTGGTGATTAAGTTGCCTTTGCTGATTCAGCAGTCTTGATCTACCAAACAGAAGTGATGTTTCTGAGTAAGTTGCTTTCCAGAAGCCTTCTCCTTTCCTCCTCACGGAGCTGGGGAGCAGGGCGTAATCTCACTGGCTCCAGACAGCTACTGCTGGGAACAGGAATGTGCAGCAGGGAGGTAATTTATGTTATGCACTGCCATCTACCGTGTCTCTGCTCAAACTACGACATGAAACTCAAGCCTAGAAAACATGGAACTTCGAAGAAAATTATCACTGTGTGGCAATCCTGTGGTGCTTCAAGAGGATCGTACAAGGATTACACACTTGTATATGTACATCTATATATAGTATATATACATACTATACAATTGTACAAGTGTAAGGAGAACAAATCCAAAGCAATGCACAAATAAATACAAATACATATGTTGTTTCTAAAGACCCCAAGTTTTGCGCAGTGAAGGAGATTGCCCATATTCTTTCAGTTTGAAAGTAAGGATTAGATGTGTATTATCACATTAATGAGTGATAGCCTATATATATAACATACTAGAACAATCTTATGTGTCTTAAGATGCTTGTAAGACAATATACGGACATCTTCATGACTTTTATCCTATATGAAAATTTATGTTAACACCTAAGAGTGAGCTTCAGAAAACCTGTCAAATACATTTACTGATATTCCAGCTCAGCATCTCCCCAGGGCCGTAGCCATACCCTATTTATAGATAACCAGCTAACCAATAATCTGAAGGAACAGCTGGCCTTTTGAAGTGCTAAGAGTGGACCTCAAAGTGTTACATGGAAATCACAGAGTGAGAAAATACATAGACTCAGTGCAGTACAGAACTTTGTGAAGGAAGCATCTGATTTTTCCAGGAAACCTTGGGGATATTGGAAGCCCTGCAACACTCCTGCCAGCTGCAGTAGGACAAGTCATGGCATCACATTCTTCTCTCTGTAAAACAGGTATAATCTAGTGGTGCATTGGTGCACTGCGTGGTAGATGTCATAGAATCACAGAATCATAGAATCACAGAATCATAGAACATGCCAAGTTGGAAGGGACCCACAAGGATCATTGAGTCCAACTCCTGGCTCCACACAGGACCACCCAAAAATCAGACCATGTGTCTGAGAGCGTTGTTCAAACACTTCTTGAACTCCAGCAGGCTCAGTGCCATGACTGCTGCCCTGGGCAGCCTGTTCCAGTGCCCGACCACCCTCTCGGTGAAGAATCTTTTCCTAACACCCAGCCTGACCCTCCCCTGTCACAGCTCCATGCCGTTCCCTCGGGTCCTGTCGCTGTCACCAGAGAGCAGAAATCAGCGCCTGCCCCTCCGCTCCCCTCGTGAGGAAGCTGCAGGCCGCCATGAGGCCTCCCCTCAGTCTCCTCTTCTCTGGGCTGAACAAACCAAGGGACCTCATCTGCTCTAGACTTGCCCTCCAGGCCCTTCACCATCTTTGTAGCCCTCCCCTGGACACTCTCCAATAGTTTTATGTCCTTCTTATACTGTGGCACCCAAAACTGCACACTGTCGAGGTGAGGCTGCACCAGCACAGAGCAGAGCGGGACAATCACTTCCCTCGACCGGCTAGCAGTGCTGTGCCTGATGCACCCCAGGGTACAGTTCACCCTTTTGGCTGCCGGGGCACACTGCTGACTCATATTTAACTTGCCATTGACCAGAATGCCCAGATCCCTTTCTGTGTGGCTGCTCTCTGACCTCTCATCCCCCAGGCTGTACATATATCCAGGGTTGCCCCATCCCAGGTGCAGAATTTGGCACTTATTCTTGTTAAATTTCATGTGGTTGATGACTGCCCAGCTCACTATAATTTGTTGAGATCTTTCTGCAAGGCCTCTCTGCCCTCAAAGGAGTGAACAGGTCCTAAGAATTTAGTACCATCTGCAAACTTAGTATCTATTTGAGTCTTGCATCCAGATCATTTATGAAAACATTAAAGAGGACTGGCTCCAAAACAAAGACTTTGGAAAAAGCTGTAAGATCTGTTCATTTACAAACAGGGTCTGTTTAACGTTGTTTGTAGCTTCAACTGGTTTGTTTTGTTTTGTTTTGTTTTGTTTCTCATGGTGTTTTTCTTTAGTTGAACATTGTAACAATATACAAGGAGAAACGATTGCTACTGGGAAAAAAAGAAAACTCCTTACCCACACTACCCACTCCACCTGATTCTACCAGTCCTCAATCATTATCTTGCTTCAAGGCAGGAAAGGTTAAGTGATGCAAATAGTTTCAGCATGTGTCCAGGTTAGAGATGAATAACCACATATTTAGCAATGTATGAAGTCAGAATGAATGACAATTTTAATGCTATTTTAGTTTCATGCTTCTTTCTAATATTTCTTCATTACATCTTGGTACCTCATTGCCTGAAGCCTTGTACAATTTTAAATTATTTGCCATTCTTACCAGGGTTAACCTAAGTTAGTAGAGAGGCTTTTTTTCTTTCAGTGCAACTCTAATAACCATGTGTGGGAGACTATAGCTTCCATTATGTAGGTACATTTCTTTTCAGATGGTGGCACCTGGCATTCTCACAATTAAACTAGAGGAATGTGAACTACATGAAAGTACTATCCAATGGGTTGGCAAACCATACGAGAGGAATTACATGCAATCTACAATCAGGATGGAGTTATGCATCATACACAGTCCCATAAGGCATATTTAGAGTCCCATGTAACACGGCATTTTCGTTATTGTTGGTAGTGTGGCCTATCATATTTGCAGACATGGGAATACAGTGAAAGATGGATATAGAATTCAAAGTGATCATGACAAATCAGAGACACAGGCCAACAGGCATACTGGACTGGACAGAAATATTATTCAAATGGGGTATGCACAATTTACTGTAGCTAGACAAGGACAGTCAGCTGCACAGGTACTGGAGGGCAGATGACTAAACAGCAACTCTGAAAGAAAATAAGCTGGCAGTTACTATGGATATACAAGCTGACTATGAGTCAACAACATCACGCTACTGCAAAAAAAAAAAAGAGAGAGAGAGAGAGAGAGAGAGAAACATATTGATATAAATAAATAGTAATGCAATCTGTAAGAGTAACAGGATCATCTTTCCATCCTACACAGCACTGGTCAAACTTTAGCTGGAGTTTGCTTTTCTTAAAGAAAATGTTAAACTTGCTGGAAAGGGTCCTGAAGAGACTGATGATTGTTTGAGGTCTGGAAAAAAGTCTAGAAGGAAAGAATGAGGGTATTTGACCTCCTTAACCTATAGCAGAAAAGACTGAGAGGGATCATAAGAGCAGCCTTCACATGTAAAAGACTGTTGTTAAGAAGGGATAAATTTGTTCCTTGTACTCATTGTGGAGGAAACAGGAGGTAATGGGATAAAATTTTAATTAGGAAGATTCATAGTACACACAAGAAAATTCTTCCTGACAGAAAAAAAAAAAAAAAGCACTGGGCATTCTGGAGCCTTCATCCTTGGAAATCTTTAAAAACAGGTGAGGCAAATCTCAGAGTAATGGCACTGGCATAGTGGGTGCTGTTTTATTAGGTCAGCAGACTGGATGATGTGGATCTTGAAGTTCTTTTGAGCCCTTCACTTCAGTGGTTTTTTTCAGCTCAAGAGAAAAGATAAATTCAAGAAAGTGGTTGAGAAATAATTGAAGGAAACACTATCTCTGACCATCCTGTAGCAGAAAAAAGAAAATGAGAAAAAGTTACTTCCATTTGCAGCCCCATCCTTTCACATATTATGGAGGAGCAAACACTACTGACCTTCAAAAATTTTGCCTGTAAGGAACAATGTGCAAAATGGTCTTTATTTGTTTATTTTTCAAGAAGAAGCAAGTTGCTGCTATGGTAGTTAGAGGGCTGGAGCGTATGATGTACAAGCAGGTGCTGAGGGACCTGGGTCTGGTTAAGCCTGGGGAGAAGGGAGCTGGTGGGTGATCTAACTGCAGCCTTTCCACATCTTAAATAGGGTTGGAGAGAAGATGGAGTCAGATATCTTAGAGGGGCCCAACAACAGCCAGGAGGCAATAAGCACATGCTGCAACAAGGGAAGTTCCAGTAAGATAAATACAAGGAAAAAAATATTTTACAGTGATACTGGATAAACACTGGCACAGGTGCTCAGGGAGGCTGTGAAATCTCCATCCTTGAAGATTTTCAGCACTTGACCAAATGAGGCTGTGAGTCAGCCATCAGTTCAAACAGTTTTAAAATGCTGCTGAATGCTGGGAGGAAGGGTTCTGCTTCTTTCAGGTTTAGGTTGTTTTTTGTTTGTTTGTTTTTTTTGAGGTTTGTTTTTTGGTGTTTGTTTTTGGGTTTGGGTTTTTTTGTTTTTTTTTTTTTTTTGGTTTTTTTTTTTGGTGCAAGGTAGGTGATTGGTTGCTTTTGATTGCTAAAAGTAAAATCTCTGGGGCAAAAACAGCTCTTGTAATATGGCAGTGTTTGCAAAAGATTTGTAACAAATTACAGAGTGAGATACACTGCAGCCACAGCCCAGTTAGGGGTTCTATTGAAAGTACAGACTACAATGCACACTAAATACTCCCTTATTTCTACCTCAGGTAGCAACCAACCTGGGCAAGGATCAAGGGCACCTCTGCCTTATCTGTAGGACTTGACACTGGAAACAATTCACCACCTTACATTTTTTTATTCCCTTCAAGTTTTTTCCGTGGTAAAAGCTCTATTTTGTCTTATTTACTGTTGATTACAATCTTTATCTTAAAACAAATCAGTTTCTTGTACCCAGGGTATTTAATTCCATTGTGTGCACTGGATTCCTTGTTGTTAAAAGTTTCTTCTAAGGACTCAACAGCTGGCATTGATTTCATTTTTTAAGAGCATTGCAAAACTATTTCTTCAGAGACTGGGGAAAGAACATATGTGAAGAATTAAATCAACTTTGGGAAAATATCCAAAAGCAGTGGTTGCCCAGTACTGGCATCATGCCAACTTTGACACTATCTCTTTAACTCTGTGACAAGCTGTTTGCAGAGATATTTCTGATATCATTTCCTTACCTCCATTGCAAAATCCCTTTTTATAAGGTGTAAGGTTCTATACTACAGATCTGGGAGCTATATTAAAGGATCTTGTTATAGGACAAAAACAAGAAGGTAGCTAGAAAGCTGGAAGGGAAGCTAAATGTTCACAGTTTCAAAAAAATTCCAAAGGGATTCCACAGAGATTGTATTTCAGTGTTTTAATGTAATATGCATGTTTTAGAAAGTCTGGTAAAGAATTCTAACAACCATACCAAATACTGTACCATAAGTCAACTAAAGAAATCAAAATAGGGAGTAGTATTGAAAAAGGCAGTCAAATTCTGCTGTATAAGCTTACCTCATATCTGCTACAAGTCAATATTATATAGTATCCTTTCACTCACTTGTTTATGCACAGATTCATTTCTCCTACCTGAGAGACCATAGTCACCATAGACTAGCTTTATATGAATGGAAAGAGAAAGGCAACATCACAGTGCCGTTTACCCCTTAAGTAAGATGAAGATGCATATTTTCTAAGATCAAGTATAGAAAGATCTAAAGGAGACACCAAGCTCCTGCTCTAACTGTTGAGTTAGATACTTGCAAATGGTGAGAATAAATGCAGCCAACAGACCCATCTACAACATATAGAACACCATTTAAGGAGAGGAAGTACATGGCCCAGTAAATACAGCCAAACTCTCAAACATGTTTTAACAGAGTCTGAAGAAAGAGGTTAAATCTTCAAGACAACAGTGTAAATTAGTGACAGAAAATGAGACACACAGATACTTTGGTTAAAACAGAAAAATAACCCCCTCCTCAAGGCCACCAAAAATTTGTTGGAGGCATTACTATACATTCAAAACAAACTGCAAAGCAAAATAACCGTTTCACTTTAGACCATCAGCATCCTTCAGTTGTTTCATATCTGAGGAAGAACTATTTATGTAGTCATTCTGATGCCAGGACTTTCTTAAAAAACAAACAAACTAAACAAAACAAATTAAAAAAAAAAAAACACTCTCCTTCTATTGCCTCTTCACTCAACCTGGGTCTTCTTAAGCTCATTAGTTAGGAATAGTACCCTGCAGGTCCTTTCCTCACATAGGAGATCCAGCTGCACTGCTGCATCCTTACCATGCCAGGGCATGCTATTGTGTGGTGATGTTGTGCTGAACTGTGACAAAATACAATAACCACAGCTCACAGCTTAGTCACTGTCATCATTTAAAGTGTCCTCAGCATGGACACAATAGCCTGGCTCTTTACCTCTCTGAGGTAGAATATTTGCTGCCAACTCGCATAATACTCGTGGTTATTTTAAACTAACATAACAGACTCTGAACAGATTCCTGATGAATAGCCTACTTTTTGGCACTGTTCATGTCTCTTTACACTGTAAGTACTTGACATATACCACAGAGCAACTGAAATTGTGGAGACACCATTGGAGAAAAGGGAAGGAAAATATCAAAGTATGCATAAAAAATCCACTTGACATATTTGCAAATAAATTTCAAAACTATAACATTGCTGATATTATGGTTGTTCATTCTTATTAACCAACATAAGTTTATCATAAGCATTATGATCAGAAGGAAAAAAAAATAAAAAAGGGAAGTTTCTAGAAAGGAAAGTAAAATGTGAAGGCCAGGAACAGGCACAGCCATAACACAGCTCAGGCAAGACGCAGGTTAAACACAGCTCCCAAGGCAAGGTAAGGGAGCTGCCAGTGAGGCTCCTCTTGTGCGAAGCTGGACAACATCTCCTGCGCTGCCAGGCACAATGCACACAGCGTAAGCCTGCTGCAACGCCTGAAACCTCTGCTATCACAGTACACAGGAACAGACCGTAGGTATGAGCGTAGCATATTGTAGTGATAGATGAAGCGCCTTGAGTAACAGTACAAAGGTTTTATAAAAACCAGATCTTCTCAACACAAAGCTATTTGGGGCATGTTTGAGTTAGCATTACTTTTTCCTCTCCAGTTTCCTGTGCTTCAGCAAGAAATTCAAATGTTTGAAAATACTGCAGGGAAGACTGCTCTAATGGTTTGACCAGTGTGAAATACCAGGCTGTTTTCAGAAATGGCTTGTCATGGCCTTTGCTCACTCTAAATTTAGGTGGGAAGATTTCCCACCTAACTTTTCCAAACTTATGGGTCTGTGATAAGTATCAAATCTCAGTAAAAGATAAGTATCTCACGTGAGCAGACAGGCCCTTTGATATCAAGTTTATTAGCTGATGTAGGATTTATTGAGTGCCTCTAGAAGGGTGCCCCAACCCTCCTTACTCTCAGTGCACTTATATACTTTTTAATATATAATTGCTGGGACATAATGAGTAGGAAGTATTTGGCTGCTCTATCTTAACAGAAAAATTTGCACACTTCCAGGAATCCTTCTGCTAGTCCTCCAGCTCTATCAAAAGCACACAGGCTTTCACAATGACTGCTGCCCACCAGGAATCAAATAGTTGCCTCCTTACACAAGTAAACAACAGTCAACTTTAATCAGCTTTTAATCTGTCGATAGCCCTTCAATAAGAAACCTATTCATTTTATCCTTCAGTAATCATGGTTTCAACTGAGCAGACCAGGATCTGCTATTTCTGTGAATAGGAGTGTTTTTGGTTTTGTTTTGTTTTTCAAAGACCACAAAAAACAAACAAACAAAAAAACCCACTAGTTCTGTATGTACACATGGATGTGTGAATGACTTCCACTGAAGTTGCCTGGCTGGCTCCAGGTTGAGAGGAGAGGCAATCATCTGTGCTATTGCCTTTATTTCCTAAGCTTCCATGACAATTCTTCAGTCTTCACAGACTTTACACTTTCAGAAAACCTCAAGACCCAGGAACCAGGAAAGATAGAAAACCTTAAAAACAAGTTTTAAAAACAGAAAGGTTGCCTATTCTTATAACCGTTCAATTCATGTATCTACTTGGCTTCAGGAGGCCTGAACAACCTAGGAAAAAAGCCCCCACAAGCAATACTAGTTGCTCCAAAAGACAGTATATCATGTTAGACAGAGATAAGTTAAAACTCTTAGGAAAAAAAAAAATCTAAGAACCCTCCGTTTAACAAGTACAGTCTCTTTTTTAGCTTACAGTAAACACAAAGAAAGCTCTTCAAGCTGCTGATAGGTATCACTTTGGTGCCTGTGCATGATAAGCTACAGAGTTGGAATCAGGGGAGAAAATCTCATAAGAGAGTAATGCATTCCACCAGCATATCTGATATGGCAGCAAGATGCAAATAGACTCATCAAGTCATTTGCACAGGCTGCTGGTGGAGCAGGGTGAGCTCACCTAGCTCTGAACCCACAGAATACCAACATCTACATCTGAGGCAGTTGTTAAGACTCATAGCCTGAAAAATAGCTGGGTGCCTCTAGAGATTAATTAACCTGAACTAGCTTACATGTTGGCCATAGGATGAGATGAGTTGCTGCAGTTGAGTAAGATCAATCCCACTCCATATATCTAAAACCTTGCACCCTTTTCCTTGCTGTATCCTGTCAGCAGGTAGAGGATCCCAGTGCTCCCAGCAGTCCCAGAGCCACCCCAGCTAGGACACACAAACAACATTTTGCATAACACAGACGCCGTCCCCCAGTTTTCTCACTGCCAGACTCCAGCTAAACTTGACAAAGTGATGCTAAGAGTAGGATCATCTCTTTCCACACCACCCCTCAAAGCTGTCAAAGGCACCCCCCTCCCCTCTGCCCAGCAGCAAACCCTCCAAAACAAAGGCCCACTCACAGCACACCCAGTAGGCAGTCCATTAAGTAGCAGGAGCCTTTGAAATCTCATCTTTCCAGAGCTCAGCTCTCCGTGCTAGCTCCCCCCAGGGTCTGGTTCAGAGACATCTGGGTCATCCCCACAGATGTTCCTGCCAGCTGCTGACTGCCCCGCCCAGCCCCAGTCAGTCCTCGGGAGAGGAGGGATGGTGAGAGGGATGGCCGCACTGAGGAGCACAGGCTGTGCACAGGGTGTCAAACTCTCATCCCCGCTGTCAGAAATCCTATGTAGTTCTTCCTCTCTTGCCTCGCTAAATGCTCATGTCTTCACCCCCAAGAATAAGAAAACATTAGTGCTCAGGAACCAGCAGTCACAGACATTTTCTTAGCTGATGGTTAAATAAGGCTCTCCTGGCAGGATCCTTCCCCCTCCCTCAGGCCTCCTGCCCTGCCACCAGCTCAGCAGAAAACACTGGCTCCTTTTCCTCACCCAGGGAGGAAGGATCAGGCCACAAGGCCGTGCTGCCCCAGCCCTCTATCCCAAGCTCAGCCCCTGGCAGCACCCACAGCCCCAGCCTCCTTTCTTGTGCTGATGGAGCTACTTCATAGTGGAAGTGTGGCCCGTATTCCCACAGCGTGCCAGGGTCTATCCATACGCCTTGGTAATGGCCCATCTGACTGTCAAGTCCAGAAGTATCTTGTGCTTTCCATTCATTTTCAGGCATCATTTCACACTAACTACTATTGTCTTATTTCATTAACAGCAGTAAAACACTTTGATAAAGTCACTTCACACAGTGTGTGTTTTGGCAAAATCCTGATGAACCCAAAGTCATTGAAGGTTCTCAAGCATGAGCAAGCCATGCCAGGGTAAAATAATAGATCCTCCCCTCCCAGTGACTGTCTTTCCCTTTCTGCTGGTGTCTCTTGCTGTTATAGCAGATCAATATAGCATTACACCCCAAGGCATTGCTGTTCACAGACCAACATATCTCTCCAGTTGCAGCAAAAGCTAATAGTCCAGGATGTGAACTACACAAGTGGAACAGCTGGCATCTAGCAGGATAGCTGCCTGTCCTACTACAGAGGCAGTAACTTCCAGCAGAGAGGCAGGGAAACAGTTGGGGACCACAGTGTTTTTAATCATCTCAGCCAGATTTAGCAGAGCTGCCCTGGAAGCCAACAATGTGGGAAACTACAATGTCATTTAAGAAGATACTCAGGAACCATACCTGTTATTGCAACTGCCTATGGTCCTCCTCCTGAAAATAACAACTAATTCAAAACTCCCCTCGAGCAAGCTACATGAGTGTTTTAATATTTTGCAGGATCTAGGTCACAGCTCATATGAAGAGCCATTTAAGTTCACTGGCAGTACTTCTGTGGAGATGAGCAGCTCTACACAATTTAGGGCTGGCGGCAATGGGTCAGCTGAGTGCTATAGATAAACGGACAGTCACATACTAATTCTACATTATGGGAGAGGGTGACAAAGCTCTGACATTTGCTACTACTACATCTAAGAAAAAATGTAAACTGGTAGAAAGCCAAAGGAAACACAGATGGCTTCTGTTTAATGTGATGCCATGCTGCAATTCATAAAGGTCTTGTGCTGTGCTGTGTGACTTGTTTCACTTGGAAATGAAAACTTCTGGATTCCTCTAATTTCCTCTCCCCTAAGCTAATGGCAGCAAACATTTGAAAGAAATCACTTCCACTAAGCTTCACTCACTATTAAATTATACACAATTTGCAATGCAGGTCAGAGCCATGGAAGGCTGTTTTTGTGTAGAAGTTAGATGTCACCCCGCTGAAGCTAAGGCATCAACTAAATGTTGTAAAATTGATTACTATTAGTTTATTTATCCATATTTTTTTCTGGGAAAAAAAAAAAGGTAAGTCTTTACAGACCCCTTTCAAGATGGATGAAGTCCTTGCTGAAGGCATTCTGAGCTCTGGAAAACAGAAGAGAAAAGTTTCTAACAAGAGTTTCCAAACTTGTGGAAATACAAGAACATTTGCCATGTTTGGAGATCTGTTTCTGTGCTTACTGCAAAGTATGCATTTTACTGCTCCTAATCTTAGGTGGGATCCACAAAACAGGTTAAAATCCTAATTGTGATTTAGTTGCCCATATCCAAGATTTCATAGCTACAATTAGCTACTGCCTAACCAATAAGATGCTGAAACTGCCTGCTGAATACATTCCTTAATTAATACTTTCCCTTAAGTTTTTTTTCATGGAGAATATTTGCTTGACCCTAGCTGCTGCTGCTGTTTTCTACCTGACCCCCAGAAGAGTTTGCTCTGTTCACGATCCCTCCTCTGTTTACAAGGCATTTTCAGAGCATGACCAGTCACTGGGACATGTCCACAACACACAGCAGGCACTGTTGAACATTCTTTCCGCTGAACAAACCTGTTATTAAAGCACTGACACAAGTCAAAGAAAACTCTAATGCCTCTTTTACAGTAGGGATTTTAATAAAAATCTCTGTTTCCTTATATTTTTCTTCCCAAACTACTAGTTCCTCATAGTGCTATTCAATCTTGCTTATTGAATACCCGCTGGACTACAAGAGTGGAAAGCTAAAGCTCAGTGGGGAATATGTTTACCAGAGTCCTGGCTTATATTTGATGCAGCAATGAACATGTAGTAAGGATGGAACATCCCCAGCTGAAGTCAGTGAAGGAAATCACCTTGAGATATGCAACCAACACCACCTAAGTAATGTCTCCTGTGAGGCAATAAATCTGTTTATATGATGCTGTTACTGCCCCCATTGCCCTACTTTGTAAGAGTACAGCCAGGTTAGCTTGGGCTGGGATAGCTAAGAGGTTTATCCCAACACTCATTTCGACCTAGGTTAACAATGACATTGACTGTCCAGATTTGCTGATACCTGCAGCATTGAGATATGTGCTGAGTTTGCAAAGCTGACATTGAATAAGAGATCACTTCCTAACAGATGTTATTTAGACTCTGAAATTTCTCTGAAGGGCAACAACTACATTTGTGAATTTGGGTAAGTTTTGCAGGAAAAAAATTATGGAGACATTAGAAAAAGGTTATTAGGAATTTCAATTAGTGAGGAAGTAATTTCACTGTAAAAGTTTGAGGTCATTTCATCAGAGACAAATAAAGGAAGAAGATTCAATATCAGATTCAAATCTAACAAGACCATTTTGAACCACATGAGTGACATTTGACTGCACTTCTAAAGCACTGCTGTGAGCAGTGCACCTAAGAGGAATGGCCATAGACCATAAATTACTGAAAAGCCACTGCACTGCAAAAACAAAAGAATGGTTTTTCATCCAGAAATGGGAATCATTTGAGAGGCCCCTGACAGTGAGGAAAAGATGACCCAACACAGAGGGAACAATATTCTGAAAAAAATACATTTGGAAAACATTTGCTGATTTGAGGCAGAGAAAGAAAGAGTTACAGTGGATTAACTATGATAAATCAGAACAAAGTGGATGACCTGGTCCTCTGCTGAATGAAAGAGAAAGCTAGTAGCAGATGGCTTTGGGAAGGGCAATTCATTTAGTGCCTTTTTTGCTTCAGTCTTTCGGCTTCTATCTTCATTAAGAAAGTAAACCAGGCTCAGATGGCTGACACAATTAACATCAGTGATAAAGTGGTAATGGCTCAGGCTAGAACAAAGACAAGTCAAAGATTACTTACTTACATTAGACAAGCACCTGGTCTCACTCCCATCCACTCTAGTGTACTTAGGGCCCTGAATGAACCAATCTTTACACCATTCAGAATTCATGGAGAGCAAGATAAGTTTCAGAACAATGGAAAAAGCCCATTATGGTGCCCACCTTTGAGAACAGGGGAAAAAAAATATCCTGCCTCCCTACCCCTACCAGGATTGCAGACTTGCTAACTTAAAAGCTATGCAAAAGTATACTGGAAAATATAAACAATCTTTCTGAGACAACAGGGGGATACAAATATTGAGCTGGCATAATTTTTTCAAGACAGAAAAATATGAAAAGTCACAGAACATAAGTTCTCAGTTCGAGACTGGCAAATGGATGGATTTGATTCTTGTGACCCCTTTGTGTGAAGAGAGCAGTGAATAGTGTAGTAAAGTATTTATAGCACATACAGAAGTATTGCACATAATGCTGATATACATATATTACAAATGATGGAGGAAAACTGAAAAGGCTAAAAATGAAAAATTAATAGAATGATCTAAGAACCAAAAAATTATTTCTAGTAAGAAACCTAAAAAGTTGAATCTATGGAGCTAATAAAATATGCCTCAGAAGACTGAGTTGGTTTGATCACAGCAAGTACTTTTATGATGACAAATAGCATATTGAAGGGTCCTATAATCCAACAGAAAGGAAGGAATGGCAAGAATTAACAACTGGAAGTTAGATGATAAAAAATCCAATTAGATACTTTTTTTTTTTTTTTNCATTCATATCTTCAGGAACTGTCACAATTTGAAAACGTGTAAAAGTATGCTGAAGCAGAGTAACTGGTACAGGGAAAAGCATTTTCACAGTGTAATTTTCTCTTCCTTTAACAGAGGCTCCAAATAAGCTAGAACTATTTAGACAGGAACTTCATTCATATATGCAAACAAAAGCTTAATTAATTTAGCAAGCACTTAAGGTAACATTTACTTGGAGACAGAAAATTCAGCAATTAGAAAATTAAACAATACCGTGCTGTTTCCAAGGCATAAGCCAAATCATCATTTGTTTGTAAAATAATGCCTTTATACAGCTTTCTCCTCTTCCTCAAAAGTTACACCAAATAGACTTTTATGCCCCAATAGTAGTGTCATAGAAGCTTCATGAAAGATTATAGGCTTAAGTTGAGATAGCTACCAATTGATTTGGATAATGCTGTACTTGATTTGTAGTACACTGGTACCAGCTCAGAGGTCACATTGTAATTCCTCTACTGTTTATGAGCACATGAAGGCACACCAAAAGATACAACCATAATATAAACTAATCGATGAACTTAAAACAATGCTGATGCAGAGTGGACGAGTTGGAAGGCATAATGACATGGTAACATTTGTCCTTTTCTGAGAAAAGGCAATAGAGATGTTGTACCATTCGGTCATACATGAACCTCACATGCCTGGTGAGCACATACCAGAAAGAATGAGCTTCCCCATGACAATAAACTATTTGTGTTTAATGGGGGGCTAAACCCGAAATGTGCACTTGCCAAAACAGAAGGCAATCTTCGAGGCCAAGCTGCACCAATGATACAGAGGTGTGCAGCATGCCAGGGTGCCCATGAGAGGACAGAAGAGGCGCTTCTTCTCCCACATGCAAACCCACACCATACTAGTGCTGCAGACATTTAAAGCACTGGATGCTAATGTGAAACAGAAAGTAGAGCAGGGATCTTGACTGACACTAGGGAACTGATGTTTATGTTTTGTCCACAGGACAAACACAGAAAGGGCTGCTGTCACTGCTCTGCCTTCCCCACCTTAGCAGAAACCCGAGGAACCATGGAAGGAGGTAGAAAAATAGTCCAGCTGTCACACAGATAAATCCCTCTACAAGTCATATGCAAACTGTTCAGCCATTATTAGCCTGAATTGGCTTTAGATTGATAAGCTGAGTGTAAAAGACTTCATAGCTCATTACCAGCCTCCTGAGTGTTCATCACCCCTAAGAGTGACGCGGGGTCTGAGGGTCATAGAGACACCGAGTACAACTGTATGGAGTTCCTAGGTTTAGGAGGTCCGTGTTTTATTCCCAGTTCAGGCTTCAGTGTGTGCAGACAAGAGGGAAAACATAAAGAAAGAGCAGCAAATTCTGAATCAAATTAGTGATTTCCATGGTGTTAATTAATGCTAATAAGTTAATTAAGCACATTCAAACGGCACTATGCAATTTGCTTTAGGAATTATGTAACGTGTATATTTTAAAGTCTGAAAAGATACATGACTGGCGTAAAATACAAAGTCAGCTAAATAATTGACAAGTTTTGACGTGGAATAGCATTTATTTTGCACGAATGTTGTTGGTTAGCTTGAGTAGCTACACAACCACTTCTCCCTGACTTGCTAACACTTCTTTTCCTAAACTCAAATTCCAGTTATAAACATTGAGCAGGTTTCTTCCCTTTCCCTCACTTTTCACAGGAACCCCATGTCTTGGTCCTTCGTGCAGCTGGGACATGTATGTGTAGGTCAGCAGGGGGAGTTCAGCCGCATTAACAACCCACTCCGAGTCCACTGCCACTCCCAGAGCATACTGGCACCACGGATAATAGGCACGACCGCGAGGAAAGAGGCAGTGTTTAGTTGCACCGTAGGAAACAAGTGAAAGATGCTGTTAATTTGTATCAAGTACGTATAGATATTTTAGGAAGCAGCACTGTATTTGTAGACAACAGCGTGCTTCCTTTAGAGTTTGTGGAAGGGGTGATAACCTAATCCAAGTCATGGGGCAATGCAGATACAACCTTTGCTCTGAGCTAGGGTTATTGCACTGTATTGTACTTGTGGGAGCACATGGCTGGCCTTGGTAGAAATTACCATGTGTCCAGATTTCCTTCAGCAAGGTCAGAGGAGACGGCATACCTGGGCCTGGGATTTCTTGACAACCTGCAGCTCCAGGCATACACACTGGGCAGTCAGCCACACAGAAATATCAGGTGCCTAACAGTATGTGTATAGCAGCGAGCACTTCCACAAAGCATTGAATTTTCTGGATGATGCTGCAAAGCTTGATGCCCTTGTGGTGCACGACCTGTAACTCTCCCACTCTCGAAGTATCACGATGACTGTACACGGGCTATGCCACACAGCTTTCTGCCTAGGAAGCCCCAGGTAGCGGCAATTTTAGTCACATCCCTCTCCCCCCAGGAAAGCTGTGCTTTGCTGTGAGTTACACTGCTGAAGGTAAATCACACACATCCCGAAAACCCTCCCTCATTCTGTCCAGAAGGGATGTTTCCAAGAAGCTGAGCATCTCTCCAGCTGCCAGATAGCCCTCGAGTTGCAGCTTCAGGCTGGATCTTTCACAGAGGTACCTCCTCACTTATTTTCAGCAGATCTCCCAGTCTGCACAGAATAACAGCTGCCTTAGTGACTCTTTCTAACGTGTACACAAGACCTATCGTTGTGTTACTTTATGAGCTTATTTAGAGCCATATCTATTCTTAGCAAAGGACTTCCACTGACTCCCCCCAGCAAAGTGATTTCTTTTCATATTAATACCATTATAGCTATCTAGCCAAGAGAGAAGAATACACGACAGACTTCAAATGTGAGCTGGTGTGCAGACCCATAACCTTGAACCAAAGAGAAAAGATGGTGACAGAGAGAGGCCCCAGCTGAGTATCACTCTGTTTTGTTTCCCTCTCCCCTCCGCAGCTCATCGTTCATCCCTTTCGTGAAAGCAGTAACATCCTTTAGCCTGTCTTTTCAAAGCTTTTTTTTCACACAGCTGAGGGAATGCTCTGGAAGCATTGTTAATGGCATGGTTTGTCTGAAAGTGCCTACACAGATCATATATCATTTGGGGTAGTCTCAGATGAGCTAATATGGAAGACACGGATGATCCATTAAATTCCAGTGAGAGAAGAAAGTATTAACCCTTTGACACTCTCCAGCAAACCTTCCACAGCAAGACTACTACCTTTTGTTTAAAAAACAAGGAAGCAGGTGGGAGGGTGAGAGAGAAGGTGAGAGGGCAGGAGTTTGAGACCAAAAGCAAACAAGCAAAACCTCGGGAGATTTTATTCTGACTTGTGTGTCCAGCCCAGTACAAATGGTATGAAACAAATTCTGAGATCCAGTGATATTAAGGGCAGCACTGTTAAGTAGCAAAAGGCATAAATTCAGAGTTATCATATAATATTAAGAATAGGAATGCTACAAAAATCTCACACAACAGAGCAGAAGTGAGAGAGAAAACTGTATTCTTAACCTAACCGCCCTCACTTACACATGCCCTGTTCACATCTGCCACTCTCCTCATCCAAGTAGAGGGCATAGGTACAGAGCCAGGCAGGAAGATCTGTTCAGCAGGGAGCAATGACAATCCATTATTCATTTGGCTGGGCTACTCACCAGATCAGAAAACAAGACAATTTTTTTAAAAAAAAAAAAAAGAGGAAAAAAGGAAAAAAATCCCTAACACAAATGAAACATAAAAAGAAGCCATAAATATTTAATGGTTGTCATTTGAAAGTCTTCACACTTACAGACACAGTTTAAGGAGACTAAAGAAGCTACAATGCAAAGAAATTCTTGACAGGCCCATATCTGGGAGCTCTTAAATGAAAATTCAGCCCTCGATAGCACAGAAATTAAAACATGCCAGATGTTACAGGGATTTGACACAGTTCAACAAGAGTAAAGTTACAAGTTTATTAACTACACCAGCTGGTATTGGAGGATTTACGATTTTTATGTGACACATAATTGGTACATGCAAGCACACAAGGGGCATGAAAAAATGTTGTGAAAGACCAACAAAATGAGAACTCGTAAAATGAGAACTTAGAGGAATGTAAAGCATAAGGTGGTGTAATAAATTAAATGAACAGCAGAGGTCCTTGTTAAACTCCCTGCAGCCGTGCAAAGATGAAGAAATGCAATAAAGGATCATTTATTTAGTTAGCCTGAAAGGATTTTTAAAAGCTTTTCTGAACTACAAAATCTTTGCAAATTATAGCTCTTGTAATTAAATCCATCTCCTTTGAACTGAATAGAATACAAGCACTTTAAAGCTGTCCCCAGCCCACACATCTCTACAGCAAAGGTCAGGAGGCGAGTCTGAGATGGAGCCAGTGTGTGGGGAAGGACTGCTGTCTAGTCATGCTCTTGGGCCCATGTTTAAACTTATTAAGAAAAAGTTTACACATGTCTAGCTTATATTTAAGCAGTTTTATTAATTAACAAAGGTGTACGTAAGGAATTTATGGCTCTAGATTTCACATCTATGCTTATCCAAAACATCACATAAATACCCTATGACACCTATTAGTTCTGTTTTTTCCTCAGGCTCTTGAAAATATCAGGGTAAATAGAATAGATTTGCTTCAGAGTACACGTATAAAGAAAGCTACATAGATTATAATATATTCCAATTAATCCACATTGTATGTTTACCCAGATAGATGAGATTTTTAATGGAAAGGTGTAGATCAGTAACTGCATTCCTGGCATAAAAGAGCATAAGCATAGTAAAGTACAGCGAATACAAGAAACTGACTTTGTAGAAGCATGTAATAAAATTGTCAGAGAGCTGGAAGCCCAGTCTATTGCCACCCACAGCACTTCACATTCTGCAGCCTGCATTTCAGTGTATGGCTTTGACAAACTATCACTGTTTGAGGTTTAAATTTCACATGCTGGGTGATATTGTCTTAGGATTTATCCTTTTCTGTCTTTACTGTGCCAAGGAGAGAAACAAGTAACACTGTTTTTGTCCTGATAAATCATGGTAATGTTTTCTTCAAAATCCTGAACTTCAGAGCACAAAGTTTAGAGTGGGTACTGATGATGGTTTGTCTGTCTGTAATTGCTTTTCCTACCCAGGAAATCTGTAGCATATTTATCTGTAAATCTGAACAAATTTAAGCAAGTTACAGACCCTTTGAAAGTACAGTTCATGCACATTCAGTAGAAACCGTATTCACCTTTGCAGATAAAACTTCTGAAGACTCTGCACAATGGGGCACAAAACTGCAATTGTGATTTGCACTAGGGTTGGTCCAGGCACCTCATCAGAGTTCCAGGAGATTTCCATACACTTTCATTGGTCCCCTTGATGGGTCTAAGCAGAACAGAAGAAAAAGCTAGCTCCATGATGCAAATACATCTTCAGGAAAATGTTTACTGTGAAAGGATTAGAGATCAAAACTTACAAGCAAGGTCACTGGAAAATCAAGCAGAGAGATTGGTGCTATCCACCTCTGGTTGGCCACTCAAAATCACAGACGTCCATCCGAACCTCTCTAGCTGTTTCCCTCTTACAGATGATTAATTTCATCTAGCCAGCTTGTTATAAAAATAAAGCCGTTAACTCAGAAAAACCCAGCTTCATGAGTGATGAGCTCCAGAAAGCCCTGGAGAAATCAAATGCTTAATAAATGTACAGCATACATTTAACGTTGTGGCTTGGCGTGCAATGATTTCTATTACTGTGGTGCTCTGAAGGGCTAACAAGGAGCAGAGCTGCATTGTGCTGAGCGCTGTGGGTGGGATTCCTGGTCCCAGGAGGAGTTATCCTTCTATGGGTTAGACATCCAGTCCAAAGCTAGGCCAGACTCCCTCTAGAGTCAATGGAAAGAAACAGGCACCCCGATTCATCTGCTCTCCTTCATACAGGGTGAATCACTCTCTGAAGGTGTCTGCCTCACTGTTGCCTACGAAAATAACTTGGGGAACTAGCTTAAATCGGACAACTATTTCTTTGACACCTAACCGAGGTGAGCCGAATCCTGCTCTGGAGTAGCACTATCACAAGCCTTTTGTCACCTCACATGACCCAGCAGCAGTCAAAAAGTGAGGCAGGCAGACTAAACTAATCAGCTTTTCCCAGCTGCAGTCAACAGAGGCGCACCCAGGGCCTGCTTCCTCCCAGCTGGGACACTTGGTTTAAACTCTACATAGTGATCCTTCATGTTAGATGAATCAGTTTTTGTAGAGAATACAGAAAAAAAAAATGGCTATCATAACCACCTTTAAAAGTTGAAAACATGTAATGCTTGTACTCCTACTGCTATTGCAGCTGCAGTGGAGTGCGGAAACATAAGGCAGATTCACACCACCCAGGCAGGTTCAGCTCACACCTCGTAATTCAACACACGTGGCAGGACCCTACTAAGAACTTGAATAAATGGTCCGTGCATAGCTGTGGGAAGCTGGATACTCCTTCAGTATGCTGAAGGAAGTCATGGTACTTGCACAGCCTGGAAAGGCAGCTACCTTGGCCGATGGTAGTGGCACAAGAAGATACCATCTCTCTCAGCCTTTTTTACTGCATCTGATCTTGGTGATACAGTTGCGTCAACCTCACTACCAAAGCTACCTGCTTCAAAACCCAATTAATCTTCGAATTCATCACCAGATACTCTTTACCACTGTAAACCACATGACAACCAGAGGTCAGATTGGAAACCTGGAGCAAAGCTCTTCTGCGTGCTAATACCCTGTTTCTCAAGGCCACATCTTTCAGATTCAGATGTGTTTAAGGCTAAGTTCAGCCATATAGATAATTCTAGGTATTTTTAACAACATTTCATTTCTTCTTCTCTCATCCTTGCTAGCAGAAAAATACCGGGCCACATCTGACAGCTTGAGAAAGCAAATGATTATATCAGACTTTGCAGCACCTTTCAAAACAGACAAGCTGAGACCACTTTTAGCCAGGATACTATTGTGTACTTGATCATGAAATAGTTACAGACTCATTTAAATTTATTTTTGTTTCATATCATTGGAGAGAGAGAGAGAAGAAACATGTAAAGAGTTGGAGTGATATGACATAGTGTGTAGAATGTGTGCCAGTGACATCCTCAATACTCACATTTATCATAAGTCAGGAGAGTGGTTTATATTCATCCACTTAGTATGCTTTCCAACTTTGAAGTTATGGTGAACTGTCTTTCTGAAGTATCATCCTCACTGATTACCAGTAAAATGAAATACAATTCAGTACATCTCAAGTATAACTGCATCTCTAATAAACAAAAACTTGTAACAAAAGGACAATTATACTCTTCTTTCCTCTGGACATCCTAACTGCTGCCATTTTTTCAGTCATTGGTGCTTTCTGTTTCCAAAAATTATGTCATTGTACTCCTATATTAAATTGTCACTTAGAAGATTTCTCAAGTTTCAGAGCTTTCCTCCGACAATATGCAAATACAGTATTGCCACTTGAAAACACTGCCAGTCAGTTTAGCTAGGAACACTTTAAAATCAAACAGAATACAGAGCTAATACATGAAAACAATTTCCCATCTATCTATGTTTTATACAGCCAAACAATCGATTGATTTTCAAGTGAGAAACTAGACCAGTGAGTGAACTGACACACTTTGTCCTGCATACTGTGCATTTAGTCCTGATTTATCACCCCTACAGTAGTATGTGTCCTGCTGACTGGTCACATACTGATCTATGGTTGATACACTTAAATGTCAGTAACTCACAACATATGGTATGTAACATAGAAAATTATAAAAATCTTCCCTTATAGGTTTATGGCTATTCTTCCAAATAGCTGGGGATTCTTGACCTTGGGGAAAGCTGAAAATTGCCTGTTTATCACTTACATTAAGGATTTTCAGAAAAAAAAAAAAAAAAAAAAAAAAAAACTTTAAAAAAATAGCTTTCCTTTTGAATTTGAATTCTTGTCTTTCAGAGATAGACACATTTTTATACCTGGTACCATTTTGCACATCTTCATTTATCCCTCAGTGATGTACATCCCTTTAGCTTACATTTAATGTGAGCAAGGATGCACGGTGTCATTTTTCCTGTTTCCAGGATGACGGTTGGAGTTTTCCCCCAGCTGGACCAACGGGAGGGGACGCATCCGGCCCTTCCAGCAATTGAATTCCATCCTCTGAAACACTCACTGTTCTTTTCCCCGTATGTATAGCATCCTCCAGTCAGGGCTCTCTCTTGTTGTTACATGCTTGCCATCTGGTAAGTCAAGGCAAGAAGTGTCTTCAGACAAGAGACTGCATTTATGACCACAGTCAGCACTCACAAAGGAAGAAAATTTAATTTGGTTTGCTTTTTTTTTCAAACACATTGCACTGTGACAAACATCAACAGCAAGAGCTGGATCTGAATTTCTCCTCACCGTGTGTTTTTTCACCCTTAAACATAAACTAATATGTTTTCAAACAGAACAGAATTTGGTTATGCCACATTGCTCAAGAAACGATGAGACTATAATCTCAACTATGTACCAGATAATTAGGGGGAAGACTTTATTTTAGCAAATGGCATCTCTCTCTTCCAAGCAACTACACATTTATGGGTATAGCTGTTTTTTCTGAACTTAATGAAATCAACAAGTCTCCATATAAGCTTGAACAGCTGTATTGCCTTCCTGCAGTTTCAAATATTTTTATAATCTTGGGTGGAGCGTGGGATACCAGGTGCTTCAGTAACTAACGCTGGAAACAGCTGAATTTTTTTAAAAGTATGTTATACTCCCAAAGTGGAAATAAACATATCTGCATTCCCATGACTAAAGAATCTTCTTTTATTCTTTACCAAGCAGCAATCAGAATACAGACTATTAACAAAATAAAACAAAACAAAACACACTGCAGGGTAGGGTAGGGAATTTTTACTGTTTCCAGGAAATAAATAAGCTAACATTTTTTCCTTTCTATCCCCTATGTGAATAAAAAGAATGCTGAATTTGAAGTTTTTATTGTACATCAACTTCTCCCTTGATGTTAGAAGTAACACAGGCATTTTAAAGCAAGTAAATGTGCTTTCATTTTTAATTAGATCACTCTTTGAAATGCTCAGTATTTTGGGAGGGGAAAGGAGGAGAAATAAATGAAAAATGGGGAATTGTTAAATGATTTTCAAGCAGTTTGAATCTAGCTTGTTAACTGCATATACCCAGATGGGTTGCAATACCAAATAATACACTGGTAAAGCACGTCTAGAACTTGCTTTTCATTTCTTGTTATTTTCTCAGGGATCTCACATTTAATATAAACAAGGAACCAAAAATGAATGAAAAAGAACTGCTAGGCACCAAATAACATTTTGCGCAGTGTGTGGAAGAAGGGATTATTGTAATGATGGAACAGAAGATGATACCCTTAGTAACTGTAACAAATGCAAGAATTTGAGAAGCTCTGCAAATGTGGGGAGTTAGCCGTCTGTTTGCTAAAGGTTTGACTCCCCTCTCAGTAAGGTCTGCAGCCATATTGCCGGTGATACCCAGGGCACACAATGTAGACCTTGGTGCCTGTGAATTGTCTCTTCTCAGCAATTTTTAGCAACTCCAACGTGCCCAAAGCTCAGCTGCCAAAGGATGCTCCTATAGCATCATGCACATGAAGCTTCTGGGAGAGCAACAGAGTACTCCATCCAGTCTCTGGCTCTCCCAGTCTTCAGCAATTGCCGCCTGCCCTCAGCCTTCTTTAATTTCAAGAGACCCACAGTAAAACTCGTACTAACTGGCTGCCAAAACCAGGGCCTTACAGACTGCTGCAGTCAAAGCTGGGCAGTGGAAACTGGTGAGGGAGGGAATGTTTTACATGCTTTGGTGCCAAAGTTTGAGTGCCTAATGTCTAGAATTGGGAGTGTAGGTGCCATTTACTTCCACCTCACAGAATTAGGCTCCTCAGAAGGGCAACCCCAAAAATCCATGTACCCCTGCCTAGACATGCTGGGTAGGACACTTTTGTGCCCAGGTCTGGGGAGACCTCAGCTCCTGGATGCCCTCGGCTGGGCAGGAGTCAGAGCTGCCTGTCCTGAGGGGTGGTCAAACCCCAAAGCTGCCAAGCAGATTGGGGCAGGGCCCCCCCTGCCTGTGCCGGTGTTGTTGGGGTGCCACAAGGAGCAGGCAGGGATGGGCCCCGCTGCCACAGTGTGCTGGTACTGCCTTACCTGAGGGCTGTGCATCTGGTTTGCATGCAAACAGCCTAGGGTAAGCAGGCGAGCTCACAGCCCTTACCCACCAGGCCACCAAAGCCGTACACTGTCAGTGATTTCTCCTTTTGGCTTCATGCATCCTCCCTTGCCTTCTGCGTAATCATACAGCACATGTGGGTGTACGACATGGACCTGCAGCTTTGTACATCAGTAATGGTGAAGTATGGATATAGGATCTTACCACTTATGCTGCACCTCGCTTCTGTCCCTTCAGCAGCTGCAAGAGTGAAGTTATGTTGTAATGGCTATTTGTATTAACAGCTAAAAAAACAAAGCTGGAAGACTTTGCTTTGGCTCACATCAGGTTTTCATCAGTGTGTTCCCTGTTGAAGAGAAGGTCAGCTTCTGTCACTAAGAAATTAACTGGACCACATCCTCAGCTCCAGATTGTGGTCTAAGAGAAACCGTTGTAATTACTTTAGCTGTGGTGCAAATTTAGTGTCAAAAAGTCACCCTAATACCTCCTATTCCTTACTTTTGCCATTCTAGACATAAAGTGGAAATGTATTTTTATGCCTGTGCCAGGCAGAATGTCCAGAGAACGCATTATATCCAGAAAACTTGAAACAAATTAATTTTTCACAGTTTATATTTACTTAAGTTTGCTTCACTCATTTAAGTTTTAATTTTACATTCCCTTGCTTTTAAATTTAAAACTCAGAATTATTTCCTGTCCTTTTTCAGTGTGATCACACCAGATTACTGTGGAATCCTTCCCCAGATAGCTGCCACAAGGTATGTATTGTAGAACATAGTGGGAACCGAATTTTCATGTATCTATCTGTGCTTTTAGCTTCCACCTTCACTAATACCAACTTCCACTACTGTTTCTCTTCTGTGAGTTCCTGTGTTCTTGAAGGGTACTGAACTGACAACTGTGAAACAGTAATGCCTCATTTCACTTGCAGGAGAGTGAGATTTGGGGAGTGAAAAGGCAAGCTTTCAGACATTGCCAGGAACCTTATGTCAGCTCTAACCCAGAGGTAAAACAGCTGACAGAGCAAGGAAAGTTTATGTCATAAATACACTTAGACATCTTCTGAATCAGTTCACTCCTGGCTCTTTGCTAAGACAACTGAGCAGCTGGCCTCAGTATTTGACCCTTCCTTCAATAGTTACAAAAATATGTCTTGATTATAAACATCACGGGGTACCACTTTCAGAGACATTTCTAAATCTATCCCTTTTGTGTTTGCCAGCCTGGGATGTCTTGCAAACACTTTTCCCTATACAATTTAATTATATATGGAAACTGCTAACTATGAACAACTTGGTGTGAGTGAAAAGCAGCTGGTTTTCATTATCAACATGAGTCTGATAAACACTCCAATTAACCCTAGCACATGTGATCTACACAGGTCACAGTAATTATCAGTGGTCTTTTTCATTTACAGGAATAATATTTGCACTAGCATATCCGTAATGCAATGGGTAGGATGTGAAATGAAATTCTCAGCAAAACCAATTCAACTGTTCTCAAAACTGAATCTCTTGTGTGTTTTAGAATTTAGAAAGAAAAATTACAATATTGATATTTAATAAGCAGCTGTCTTACTTTAAATGAGAGGCATTATCCCTGACATGGGCCATGCACGTGCACAAACTACAGTAAAACAATTTTTTGAGACTGCAAAGTCAAGCAAGAGTCACCTGAATTCAATGCTTTTCTGCATACCTATTAAGACACTGCTTCTAATTACAGAAGTGGATAACAAGCTTGTCTATGCTTGTCCAGTACACTAGAGGATGGTATTCACTTAATGAGCACCCCACTGATAATTTGTTTTCTCCTCATTATTCACTATCTGGGCCTCAGTTTCATGTACAGCATGCTGTTCAGCTGTTCATTTTCCCCATGGATTTTTCCACAGGCTTGGCACAGCATCTCAGTGATTCACAAACAGCATCCTTTCATGTTGTGGGAACGTGGCTGTATTTTACAAAGAGGAAACTGAAACAGAGAGATATCCACGGGAAAACTACCCACTGGTTTTGCAACTCTTGTGATCGGTAGCTACATAAGTAACTTTTTAAAGAAATCCCCTAAGAACCAGAAAGAATCAAATGTCACTGGCTGGTGGCAGCAGCTCTTTGGGACAGGGCAATGTGGAAGGAAAAAATTAAAATGAGTTCAAAATTTGACCAGAAAAACTTGAGGAAGAAAATACATTGAGGGCCATTTGATACAAAGATGACACCACTGGCTCAGAAGGTTGTTGAGGACTCCTTTCTGTAGACTGGGAAAATAAAGCAGAGAAGTATTACTGCGTGATAGTCTTGTTTGTACACTCTTTCCGTCAAGTCTGCTGTTGGCCACTGTCAGAGACAGGATGCAGGGAGATGGATTATATCGTGGCCCTGGTCTGGCACAGCCATTCCTACCTCTACTCTTAAATATCACCGAACATAACAGCAGTTCTGAGTTTGGCATAAGACTCCATGAGGCTCCATGGAGCGATATCAATATTTAGGAGGTTTTTAGCATACCAAGTAGCAATGTGTTTGGCAGAAGGTGGATGGTGTATTTTAAGATGTCACTGGAATTCAAAGAGACAGCCAAATATTTCTGCTTGTTAAAGTCTTGACCTAAACGATGTAGGTGATTAACTGACTTTGACTTTCAGAGTTGCTCAGTTTCCTCAGTGATGCCTCTGCTTTTGAAAATGTTAGCCTTTAGATTTCTATATAATCCCATTAAAAAAAAAATAACTTTCAGCCATATAACTGGAAAATGAAAACAAAAAAAGTATACATGATAATGTCAGCAACTCTGTCATGCTATTTAATGCATCTTTTCTGTGCTCCTGAGAAATTAAAGTGAATGGATCCAACATATGTAGCTTCTCTTAGGCAAGTCCTCATTATCTCAGATTTTTCCTATCACCAGTGGCTAGGGTTTTTTATTATTATTGTTATTATTTTTATCTCTTCATTTGTGTGCAGCAAAGACTTGACATCTAGCTATCAGCATGAATCATGCACTAAACACATATTTCATAGTCATGTAGAATCACAGAATCATAGAATCATTTAGGTTGGAAAAGACCTCTAAGATCATCTAGTCTATCCTTTAACCTAGCACTACCAAGTCCACCATTAAACCATGTCACTAAGTAAAGACAGAGTGATCTGTTGCCATTCTCTTTGAAATTCATTGTGTTACCTTGTTTTTAGGGAGAAATAATTTTGATGATAAATCTCTTAATCCACTTTGACACAGATACATCTAGTAAAAACGTCTGTGTATTTCTTCATTTTACATGCCTCTGGAAAACAAGGACATAGGGGAAATCTCCCACAAATAGCTCTCTACTTGCTGCAGATTTATAAGTGTAGTACAATAAATATCTGACTTTAAGTGAGAAGAGATTTTTTAATGACTCAATGCTTTTCTGTCATTGCTGGGAAACAGCACTGTCAAAAACATGTTGATGTGAGGATTTGCTGGCTTTGAAAAAAAGCTAGTCAGAAAAGGTTTATGAGTTTCAGGATGGGATTTCAGGTCTGAGAAGTCTCCATCCCAGAATAACAGTCTCCTGGGAGTGAGGAAAGGACAGTAAGGAGACTTAAAGGACAGTAAGGAATAAGAACAGAAAGGGTCCCATATCCTAGGTAAGATCTTGGTTGTGATTACTGCTTATTGGAGTCCTCTCTCCTTTGAGCAGCTCCATACTGTTGAAATCATTAAATAAGCAGGGGAACAATGAGGCAAACAGACTTTATAGCTTGCTTGGAGGACATGTAGCAAGTCCCAGTTCCAGCTCACAAAGGGGAAATCCAGAACGAGGGCCTGAACCTGGCAGTTCAGGGATTTGGCAAGTGTTGCTTTCTTTTAACTTTTGAAAGACTCAGAAATGTTTCTGTTTCATTTTTCTTCTGAATGGCAAAGGTTCAGAAACCACAGGAAGTCCTGCAGTACAAGAGAAACTTTCCCCTTCCCACTGCCTTCTTTTCTGCCAGCTTTCCCATTCCCTCCTGGGGTCCAGAAGGATATGGCAGCTCCATGCAGGTTTGTACGTACAGAGACTTCCTTTCTCACCTGGAGTTCAGATATGCAGGTAATCCAGTCTAGTATCTTTCACATCATTTCCAGTTGAAAAAACTGATTGATACCTGTTTCTCTCCACCTGTGGGTAGAGTCTCAGCTTCCCATGCTTTAACCAGTAACTGTTTCAGGTAAGCAGTTTTAGGACAAAGGCAAGACAGGAGGTCTCCTCAGCTGGGCACACTAACCCCGAAGGACTCATCTGTACCAGTAAAGCAAATGGGGAATGGACCTAGGTTCTGGAACCCAATCATTCATTCTCTTCAACTGTTATAATGGTTCCTGGTCCAATTTTGGCTCTATTCAGGATAGCACCAGGTAAAAATGTTTTCAATAAGCAGTTTTCACGCAGTTTCCTTATTCAGAGTGAAAAAGCAAGCCTGTGAATGCAAACTCTTTATTGTGCTACTTTGCTTTATGGACAAAGACTAAGCCCAGGACCGTTCTTTTGTGTCTAGAGATATCCCATGATCCGTGTGATTTAGAGTGCGGGTAACGGCTGGTCTTGTAGATACTAAAACCTCTGCATTGTCAGGTAGGGCATTTTCCTGCAAGGTGGGACAGATACGAGTCCCCCTGCAGATATGAGTCTCATCAGACACGGGAAAGACTTAAATTTTGCTTTCCTATGAAGATAAATTCCCTGACCAAGGCAGGGAGCCTGTGTACATACAGCCCATGGCTTCATCTCAGATGTTCTGCAATCACAGCATTTGCATTGGATCTTACCATGTTGAGCCTGAATGTGAAGGGTTTGACAAGTGTTTGGTCCCAGGACAGGCAGCATGAGGTTAGTGCATGCAGAGCTGCCATGAAGTCTAAGTCAGAGCAATACAAGCATATGTGTGTCTCACTTTTACTGTCTATGACACCAAATCTTTATTGATGCTAGAGCACAATGCTGTGACATTATGACTGGTCACTGTCAGGCAATCATTTAATTTTCTGCCCACATTAGAGACCAGAGTAGATTGCTAAACTAGAGCATGTCACAGCTCTGTTTATGAACCATATGGTCATTCTTCCTCAGTTTATCTTAATACTTCAACACAGTCTGAATATCATGATACTAGTGAAATATGACATTCATAAATTCTGAAGAGCCAAACTGTGAGCATAATTCCCCCACCTATTATACTTTCACATACATGTTGGAGAACTTTCTCTGTGTTGGTACAATAATCCACTTTGCAATTATCAGGAGCACAGCAGGCTTGTCTAATTGAAAAGATAATGACAGTGGAATAGCCTCCTGCTGTAAAATATCGTAAATAAATTAAAATAGTTAATCTGACTTTTTTTAGTGACAGTATTTTATTCTAGTAACTCTGCCACTGTCACATTAAACTATCAGCATAAAGAAATAAAAAGTAGATGATGATGATTTGTTTTACAAAATGACAATTTACTGAAATGCTGAATTGCTAATGAATGAATTCAAATTATTTGTGCCAGTGGTATTCCTATTGCCAATAAATTTCATTGGGAGCAAGAAGAAAATTTGGCAGAATAAGACTTTGATCCTGCAGAGCTTAAATATGCGTCTTTATCTTACTCCTTTTTTATCAGTAGTGTTATTGAAATCAATAGTAATTAAGCTGAGCCCAGGCAGAAGCCTTTGAAGGACTGAGAATAAGGTACAATTTAAAGTAGCTAACAGTATTAGTCTGACTGAAAGAGCAGATGTCATCTGTTTTTATTAAGCTTTGGCAAACTGCTTCTTTCATTTTGGAAGTTATTTTGACAAGCTGACAATCTCCTTAATTTCTGAGTTATGCCAAGCCTGTGCAAATACACAGTAATGCTGTCACTTTATGAAATTTTGTCTTCCTGAAAGACTCATGTAATCCCATTTTTACAAAATGTTACTTACAGTATTTCATAAATAAATCAAGATACTTCTGCACCACGTAGAGGTAGATGTAAGTATCTGAGAAAGCTTGGTCTTGGTAATTATATAAAAGCACATTTACTTTATTGTTCCCTGTTTGTCCTTTTGCCATCTGTTTTCCCATTTATGCATTTGTCTATCTTTGTCAAGTATCTCAATTGCAGGGTCTCTGGGGTAAGCTGCCACAGACATTGGACTCACAAGAAAAACACCATTTAATGATATAAAAGCTTAAATTTAAGATCTATTCTACAGGGCTTTGTCCCTCTTCCTAGTATCGTAACCCATCAGTGAGGAGACTCTTGCTTATTGTAAAATACATGCATGTACTGCAGCGGATGAAAATAAGAACCAATTCATTATTTCTGAGTGAGCGATTTTCAGAATGAAGAAGGTCTTTTTATTCAGAAGAAAGGAAGACTAGATGTTGCCCAGCTACAGGAAGGAAATGTTTACTTAAGTATCTGTAACTCTTTCTTGCCATTCTGCACCTGCTGCAGTCATCGCCCTGCTGGGACTGTACTACAGTCATATTATGATTTACATTTTCTAAAATAAAGGCCAGGTCCTGAATCTGATCATTGCAAGGACCATCTCCAAAAGTTATATTTTTGTGTCTGCAGGTGCATACTTTCATGACAACACTGTAGAATCACACAATCACAGAACAATTTGGTTTTGAAGGGACCTCTGAAGGCCACCTAATCCAGCCTCTGCTCAAAGCAGGATTACATACAAAGTTAGGTCAGGCAGTTAAGGCCACACCCAGCTGAGTTTTTGAATATCCTCAGGGATGGAAACTCCACAACCTAACTTGGCAATTCATCTCAATGCTGGATCACCATCTCATTGATTATTTTTTTCCTTATGCATAAAGGAATTTCCCTTGCTGCAGCTGCTGCCCACTGCCTTTCATTCCTGTCACTGCACACCTTTAGGAGGAGTCTGCCTCAGCCTTCTCTATAACCTCAATTAGATAGCTGAAGGCAGCAGCCCACTTTCTCTGGCAGAGCAAACCCTGATCCGTCAGTGTCTCTTCTCACGCTATGTACTTCCCATCCTGGTAATCTTCAGCTAGACTCACTCCAGTTTGACAGTATCTTTCCTACACTGGGAGCCCAAAACTGGACACAGTATTCCACATACAGTCTCACAAATGTCAAATAACAGAAAGGGGGGAGTAGTCATTCCCCTCAGTCTACAGCCTGTGCTCTTCGTAATGCAAGCCAGTGTGCAGACAGCCTTCATTGATGCGAAGGCTGACTTATGCCCAATTTCTTATCCACCAGGACCCCAGGGTCTTCCGCTGCAAAGCTGCTTTCCAGACAGTCGACTGCAGACCCATCTCCTCGCAGGTCCATGAAGAGCTCAGCATTGATGTCACTGAAGGTTTACATGACAGAGCTGGGAAGGAGGACAGGGTGAAAGACATGTTTCACTTCTCCCTGCACCATAAACAGCATCATGGGAAAAGCCAGGGAAAATGTCTCCTTCTGCAGAAGATCATAATGCTTTATAGTGGAAATTGGAAGACCACAAGAAGACCTGGTAGCAGGATTTCTGTAGCACTAAGCTAGGAGGTCCTCAGGTCAACACAAGAGGGACCTGCTTCCCAGAATCCAGAGGGCCTGGGGCTGTGAGCTAACCAAATCCATATGAAGAAGCTGACACTTCTCAGCGTGGTTTTCTCTCATACATTTAGGCGTAAGAAAGTTAACGGATCATTTTGCAGAAGATGCATGCATATGTGACTGTCTTTCTGTATGCACACATTTGTAATGCAAAAAAAAGTTTTAAGAGAACAGTATCAAACAGAACAAGAACAACATAGGTTATTAACAAGATAATACTAGCAAGATGACTATATTTAATTGTTATATGTGGGCAAAAAGCAAAACGGTCATCGCCATCTAGAGGACTTCTAACTCTTACTCTGATTCACCCTTTATTGTGCTCAGCCCAAGTTGTCAAATGCCCATCTCTGAAAGCCTGTGAATTAGCCAGGAATATCCGCACAGTGCAAACTTCCATTTCCAACATAGGGTGCTCCTGGACTTGGTGCTAGCATGTGCACCATCCACACTAAGCACAAGAGGAAAATAAGACTGAGAAAGATTTTACTGAAGGTTATAAGTTCTGCTGGGGAAGGACCCTGCTACCCCCAAGGTAAGAGCCATATAGATTTCCCAGACTAAAGCACAATTACCTTCAATCTGCTTGTCATAAACATAGAAATGTTTATTATGCTATTACCCTAAAAGGGACAGAAGACACAGCTGAAGTAATTCATCTGAAGCCACACAGGACTGGAAAGGATGAAGAACTGAACCAGTGCAAGCCCAAGATGCAGTGGCTCAGACCACTGCACCATCCTTCCCTCCAAATCCTTTTGCTTCCCTTCCACCAGGTTTCTTCTCCTGTGTTTTCGTGACTTGTTCTGTTCCTCAGGAGAAAAAAATTGTATATGCCGATAGAAGGTCAAGGGAATGCATGTTTTTCTTATCTTTTCTTCTTATTGACATTCTTTGATTTTCCACCAGAAATAATAAAACTAATAACCTCCTCTCACCTCTGCCTCCAAACACAGAGAAGGTGAAGAGAAACTGCAGCTTGTAACGCTCATAGCTGAATGCAGATTCTATTTCCATTTCTCTCTTCCCATCTCAAATCAATCTCTTTTTATAGCTTCTGACTTCTGTGCCACTTGAATTACCAGCAGCAACCAATTACTGAAAATTTTCAAGTTGAAGGGCATAAGCTGGATGCTTCACAATGTTCGTTTCACTGCAGCGTTGATATTGCCTGGTCCATTGAGCACTCACTTTTCTCAACGGAATATTAATATACTAGGTCCCCCCTAAGCCCCTTTCCAGATTTTCTAGCAAACTAAACAATGAAAGAAAAAAGTATGAAGAGCAAACAATTTGCCTATAGTATCGCTTAGAACTTTTTTCTTTAAGGCTTGAATTCTACTTGCTGACTAGAAGACCCGTGCTGTTGACCAGATATGACAATAACGTCACCAGTTCAGAGTCAGCCCCATTGCTCCAGGGTGCTGCATATCCAGAGTAAGAGCTATTACTGGCTTTGAAATACTTATTTGTTCATTAGGACCAAGAGGCAAGAGTAGGAAAAGGAAAGCAGTATCATCCCACTTCCCAGAGGCATATGGTTTATACTATATACCAGTACTAAATACAGACAGTCTGTGAGACAATCAAGAACCAAATCCTTTTTGTCCTGTGGCTGTACATATCTACCGCTTGTGTTCATACCCCTTGGTGTAAGAGGTCAGGCTGTCTAACAGCTGGCACTGGTCTGCATGCAGCCAGGGTGCAGGCTACCACACAGCCAGGACTGAGCTGCTGGTGCTGTGGCTGAGCCTCTCTCATCTCTCTGCTGAGATGGCAGGGACAGCTTGTCTGTACGGATCCAGCAGGAACGCAGGGGTGTTTTTTGGCATTTGTCGCACATAGCTTGTTATTTCAGAGGCAGCAGCTACACAGTCAGCTGCACAGTGGTGTGAACTGCACAGCAGCATCCTTGGGTGGGCAGTTACTGTGGCCATTGGACTAGCAAATGGCCTTCAAGGCATAAACACATCAGATGGGCACAAGAACCTGGGGGACCACGCAGCAACCCCTGCAAGCACCATTTGTGAGAAAAGTGCAATCCTTTGATATTATTATATGTACCCTGGGAGTCAAAGCCACAAAGTGACAGCTTTCAGTTAGTTGGGAAGTATTTGCCCTTTGAGTAGGAGCACGTCACATCCAAAAAAGGAATTTACCCTTTGCCTGTTTGGGCCTGACCTCTGCCCATGGCTCTTCTCCAAGCCCCACAGTTGCAGGCAGCCCTTCCTCCAGGAGCAGAAAGCCATCTCAGTGCCAAGTCTCCTTTTTGCATGAAGCCAATGGAGTCTTTGTGCACATAACCCCCAGGGTCTGAACGTCTACCTACAGAGTCAGAAGCTCTCCAGCAACAAGGGAAAGAGAAGTGAAAAGCTAATGCAAAGCCTTCTAACCTAGAACAGGGAGACATAAGTTCAGTGTGAGAATACCTTTGTCACTACCTTTGGGTGAACAGGGAAAAGTGCAGGTACTGGAGTTCATCTGCATGCATTTTTCCAGTTGGCATGTTGAAGTTTCATGTTACTCATCAGAGCATTATGCATGAATTTAGAATAGCTAAAATTGTGAAGCTGACCTAGGAAAGTAAGAAAAAAAGAGAGAGAGAGGCAGAGAGAGACAGAGAGAGAGAGAGAGAGAGAGAAAGGTGGAGAAAAGACCTTCCCACATTTCCAGGAGACTGTCAGAGATTTTGCTTTTTAACACCTAAAGCCATTGGACTTCCTTTTATTAAGGACTTTGCCCACAAATATCTTTGCAGAGATTGCCAGTGCTCACAGATCTCTTCCTGAAAAACGTAAAGAGGGAGATGCAGGAATTCTGATAAAGACCCATCTCTGCAGAAAAAAAATAGTACTGAAATTATGGTGGCTTTGCTAAGGAGCATGGCTCAGCACTGCACAGGCAGCTCCTTGCTGAGAGACTGGGGAGATGACTCTCTGAGGGCCAGCCAGGGACTATGCTCATGGTTGGTACAAGCCTCAAGCCTGTTTAGTCTTGGGCATCCCTCTGTAAGCCTTATTGAACTGTCCAGCCCCTCACACACCTTTGTCACAGTGCCTGGATCTCTTGCTTCCCTATGGAGGTAGCAGGGATTGGTGTGAAAAAGATACAAATGACAAAGATTGACACTTCACGTGTTTTCAGTGAAACCAGCCTCTCTCCACCTCGACCACCCCATCACAGTGTATGGTTGACCACCCCTCAGTTGAGCCAAAGGGACTGGCTGTGGGTCTGCACTGTAAATCAGCTCAGAACAGCTCTTAGCTCTTTTCAAAAATTGGCCCAGGGCATGCACTGGCATCCCTCAGGGGCAGCCATTGCCACCAACAGTCAGTTTTATACAAGTATCAATTACAAAACAACTTGGGTTTGTTTGTTTGTTTGCTTGTTTGTTTGCTTGTTTTTTCATTTGGTTCACTTTTGTTTTCCAGTTTCCAGCAAAGCCCCTGGGAAAGTGTTATAGAGGTGTTCTGTGCACTGATTAAATGTGATTCGCCCTCCAGACATTTCACAAGCGAGCAGGAAAAAGACTTTTGCCAAAAATACTGCAGGGACCGCACTTTTATATGAAAAGAGTTCATTTATATCAGCAGTTTTTTGCAAAGGTGATGCTGTGCTTCTTTTGTCTCCTAATAAAAGTATTTTGTTTTATATAAACCATTTTTGAGTTTTAGGGAGACTTAGTGCACAAATTCAGGGAACTTTACCTATTAAAAGTAACCAGTTGTCTTGGGACAATTTGGGGTAAAGTCTAAACCTGATATGTTTCTTAATTTTAAGAGTAAACACAAGATATCTATACCAAACTCCTGGCGCTGCCAACACTTTCCACTGTCTGAGTTAGACAAAGCAATATCTGCATTGCACAGGGAAATAAACTAAGTACTTGTTATCTTTGTAAGTATGTGAGCTTCTTACATGGCAAAAAAAAAAAAAAGGTTGTTTTTATCTTTCAGTAGGTTATATAAACCAATGTATTAGAGATCTTCCTATGAGTTTGTGTTGGTTTTCCTCTCCTTCACAACACAAAGCAAATACTTAAGAAAATACTTGTCAACACAGTCCTCATTTCACTCTTCTTACTATAGATCATTGCAAATGGGGATCTTGTAAAGGATAATATTAGGAGACCTTTGCCAAGCAGAGTCAAGAAAGAGCCAAACTACACTTAACATACAAAAGCCAGTCTGGAATTGCATCATCTTGGAGCTTGAAAATATTTATGCTAGCTAGGATACAATCACTTCCAGATTATTCTAGCATGCTGGTAGTCTCTGTAAATCAGCCAACGTTCTCCTTCCACATCTCCATTCAACAATGGGGAACAAAATCAGAAATATGCAGAAGGCTGGTGGCTTAGGAGCAATAATCTCTGTATTTCCTGTGGTTTAGGGAGTTTGATGGATCTCTTTTGCCTGAGAGATGTAGGAAAAATGTTTCCAACCAGTTACTGCCATTCATTACTTGTGTGAAGGAATACAGCTCCACCAACAGTACCAAAGCCCACCATCCCATATCACAACATCCCACATACATTTAATGATGGCCATTGAGGAGGGTACTTTCACTAAATGTGGGCAATTCCACTTTCTTGTTAGATCTACTTTCTATGAATTCTTCTGGCACCAGAGAGGAGTAACAGAAAAGGCGGTAACAACGGAACTATCACTGCTCTTGAAAATGCATCTAAATTCCAAGGCATGATGTGATGCCTCTTTAAAAACTTTAGAGAATATTTCAAAGGTCATTATGTGGGGATAATTTGGGCCTTGAAAGAGCCATTGTACTTCCAGACATGTGAAGTTTCTTTCTAGTCCAAATTAAATCCATAGCATTTTTATGTGCTTTTTCCTCTTATTCCTCCTTATCCTTTCCCCCCTCCCCTTTCTGGAGGAATTAAGTCACAATACCATTGAAGGGAAGTGAACTCATATGGGTGGAGGGCGGCAGAAGATATAATCCCAAATCTCCATGTTTCTGTACATGGAGCCTACCGTATAAGAAAAACAGCTGCCAGACACTAAGCCTTTTAAAACTGCAGTGTTGTGTCTCTACAGTGGCTTAACAAGGGTGGAGACCCACAATACAGTCTGCAAAGGAAAGCCAGTGAAAAACACAGTCTTTCTCTTTCTGTTTTTTGGTTGCTTGACTGTTTTGGTTTGGTTTGGTTTTTGTTACCAGAATCACATGTATGCTGTAGCTCTGTTGTGTTCTGACTTTCAGTCTTGACTGACAGAAATCTGTATCTTTGAAACTTCCTCTTTTATTTCAGGTTATAGTTTTGACCTTTGAGACTTTTGTTTGGTTTAAGTGTTGAGAAATATTACTTGCATTCAAATTGTCATAGTAATGCTGAAAAGATTGTTTTCCCTCTACCTGGACAACCAATGCTACATCAGAAAAATACTCTTTTCTGTTTTAAATCTATATTGTGTTTGTTCATCTGTGAGCTTCCTTTTATACAAAGAAATATATTTACATATGCAAATATGTGGCCACTGCAGATGCAGAGAGAATAAATTCTGATATTGTCCTTTTTGTTATAAGAAAAATCTTTTGGGTCATATCCTGGTTCAAGTTAATCAAAGAACTCTTATCAATTCCAGTGGAGTCAAGATTTCACCTTATCTGCTTGTTTAAAAAAAAAAAAAAATGAAATGATGCAAATGCCTTGGTCAGCAAAATGCAATGTTGTAATATTTTGAAATATTCTACTTACATTTTTTTACTGGCATATGCATAACTCCTAGTTACACTAAGCCAGTTCAGTTATTTGTTTTGCGTTTGATTTCATCAACATGTGTCTTAATAAATCATGACAAACTCAAAATGTAGAAACATAGGGCACAGGGAAATAGAGATAAGCAAGTTATCCTAGTAAGGAAACTGATTAATCCTGATTTATGTTAGCAAACTCCATTCAAAAGCCAGGGACCAGGTAAGATTTAGGATACCCAGCTCCTGAATTATAGTTTTTATCCCTAGAGTATTCATTAAACTTGCACTAACACTGGTGCTCACTGATCTCTTAGCAAGCAAGTTCAGGAGCCAAAGTGTCTGAAAACAATTTGCTTTATTTTGTAAGGTTAGTTTTCTGCTTCTTTAGTTCCCTGAACAGGTTCACCTCAGGATCAGAAAAATACCAGTCCTAGCACATGGGCTTAAATCAGCATAAAATGCCAGGGAGTTGGAAAATAAGGCTTAAAGGCAGTTAGGTAGAAGACTGAGAATAGCACAGTAAGAGCTTAATCAGACTGACTAAATTCACATTTGATGACTGTGGTCAATGTTTCCTATTTTACTTATCACATTCATGGTTTTGGACAGCACTATTGGAGTAAAACAGCATGAAATTGTCAATAAGCCTATGTAAATATGTAGTAGAATTGTCCAGAGATTACTCATGAAAAGACCTGCCAGAGCAATTCCCCTTTTTTATAAACAGTTCTTGGGATTTTTACAATCCCATATAATTCCATAAATGGGTACAGTTCTATACTTATTTCTTTAAGAGAGTCTAAAGAAGCCTATGGAAAGATTCAGTTTTGCTTTCATTGTACCATTGTCTATTCCTGATGACTCCGTTAAAACTCAATTCTACATGGTAAATTTGCAATGAAACTTTAAAAGCCTGTTGGTCTGAGTTTGCTCACTTTTTTTGCTGCTGGCCCCCACAGCCAAGCCCAGGATAGCCTATATTCACCATCAACTAACAACAGATGGGTCAGAAGCAAAAGGTTCCAGAACTGACCTTTCGGTGTTAATCTGTAAGTCCAAAAACCATGAAATCTAACCTAAAAAATCTAACCTAAAGACCTAGCCTTAAAAATCTGATGTTAAAAAATTGGACAACTTATAGCAGATAATGACATTCCCAACACCATGAGCTTAAAATCTTAAAATATTTAAATTTTCTGTTTTTTCTACCACAAAGAAAAAGAGCTAAGGGAACTTCTCAGGGCAAAATTATATCCTCAGATCAAAGCAGTCACATGCTCATATCTGAGGAGGTGAGAGGGCAGGTACCACTGGCATCACAGGAAGGCAAACAATCAGAAGTGAAAGGATATCTTATATGACGAACAATGTCAAAATCAGCTGCTTTGAGAGAGGAGTGAGGCTAGAGTGCCAGCCTTGGAATGTGGCAAACAAAAGATTTTTAGATACCTTGATTTGAACCACAAGAAAAACCTGCTCTGTCTCAGCAAGCGCTGAGGACTCACAGCATGAGGCCCACAGCAACTATTTTGGTCTTTCTGCAAACTCAACCAAAGAGGGAAATTTCCTTTGTTTAATTTGATGGCCTGTATGAACAATTGAGCCTTTCATGCAAATCCAGTGTTCATCAGGGACTATTTCCAAAGCAGTTGAGTGTGATGTTGGCTGCTATGGATACAATAAGTGCAGTCACTGCAGCAGCAATGAATTCTCCCATCACAAAAATAAAATGTAAGAGACCATTGTATCATCTAATTCAAGCATTTTGCCAACCCCAGTAAGGTCTGGAGCTACACAAAGAATGATGTGAAAGATTGTCACAACAGAAAGCAAAGTAAATCCACCTCTTCCTGTGCTTCTCAATGAAGGAACACAGAGAATAGAAAATAAGAGATTAAAGATGGCTTTTGCAGCTGTGAGTAAGAGTAAAACCTATCTGGGAAGTGAAGAAAACTTTCTGGCAGCTAGCAGTAATTTCTCATTTATGGAAACTAGTGATAGTCACTAGAAAAAGTGGTTGGTTTTCTTGGAAACCATAATGGGAATGGTGTCAAAGTGTTAGTGGGTTTAATGTTGTCTCAGTACCAGGAATTTTGACAGGGTACTATTTATTGCCATTAGGTTAGTGGTAAGCAAAAATACATGAAATGCTTTGTTTCCTGCAGCTTTGGCGGGAGTTATCAGAATGATGCTAGCTACTTAAGCCTCATTTGGACTTCCCATCAATTACCAGGGTAAGGGGTGATACTATGGAGACATGGTATACGTGCTGGGAAGGTATAGCAGACACTCAGTCAGGATGACTTGGATAGACTCACTGGCACTGCTTTTAAAATAAATATAGATCCTGAGAAGTCTGAGTATGTCTCACTGTATAGAATTAAATGACTGGTGAAGTGACTGATTTGTCATTTTTTTGCCTTTTTATGGGCCACTCAGCTGGTCCTGACTGCGTATATGCTACAGATGGTAGCTTGACTGGCTTGCTCCACTCACACAGCACATGGCAAAGAGCTCTGTGGAAACAGAGTGGAGCACTGAGGCTGGAGCCCACATGGCATCCACCCACACTAATCATAGATCATAAGGCTGTTATCACAGCTGGCCAGGTAGCCTGCATTTATAGACCCACAAGGCTGACCCATTATTAGGGTTGTTAAAAACTTTCAGCTCAGAAACCAAGTCTTGCTATATCCATCACCCTAATTATGAAGAGCAGTTTCTCAAAAAAGGTATTCTCAGTTTATCCAAAAGAATCATCTGGGCTTAGTGCAAAGTTTAGAGAAATCAAAAGAAACATTCTCAAAGGTATCTAAGCAGTTCACTCATCCTCCAAATGTCAGGTATTTAGCAGTGAGATCTTCCCAGGATGCCTAAACTTCAAAATCAGAATTGAGGAGCTGGGACAGGGACAGTTCTGACCCAAAGAAGTAGCTTGTACCACAGCCTAGAGCAACGTGCAGCAGTACTCAACATATCACATTTGTGATCATCCCATTTGAAGTTAATGTATTTCTATTACTTAGAAAAGACCACTAAAGTAAGCTTCTGATTCTTGTTAAAGGCAGAAGACTTTTCATGTTTGAGATGAAGTCTGTCTAAGACAACAGAGAAGAAACATCTGCCTCTGGTCATCCACACAGTTATGTGTACGTAAGGGCAATTGCCTCACAGCACGGATCTGCTTGGAGTTTTACACAATGCCTGTCCACACTCTTGCAGACACATTCAGATCTCTGATAGCTTAATAACAATGGACAAAGCCACATGGATTCTCTCACAGCTATGAAAGCAAACATCTAAAATTGAAGGGACTGGCTTAATCTGGAGCTGTCTGACTGCATAGCTAACAGCTTGGCAATTAGGGAGCTACCAGGATTCATTTGTACGTGTGGATAGGCAACTAAATCAGCCAATTTTCAACATGCATGCACACTGCTCTGTCTGTTGGCTCCGTCGTGGCTGGCTGCTGTCATAGCAAAACACTTTGTGCCAGCTCAAAGATGCTGGTGTCTCCTAAACTCTTGTTAATTATGCTTTACCTGAAAACACACCATTGTTCGTGTGTGTTACCACACTAGGGAACGTCACTGCATGCAGAACATGACCCGTGCATTTGTAATGAAACTTTCCACAGTGCAGGGTCTCTCTCAAAGCAGCTGACGTCCCAAAGCTGCTGTTCCTTTTCCTCAATTCTGGACAGATCGGGGTAGCACTTACGCAATTCATTAGCCATCAAGACTTGCTATGGAGCAGGTTAACAGCTGAGATTTTGTAGCTGTTGCTGTCAGCATTTTCTGGCAGTGGGACAGGGGCCAGCTGCTCAGCCAGCCCTGTTGCTAACAGACAGGCTGGGTTCGCTTTTATTGTGCCTCATGTCACACGGAATTGTTTTGTTATTCTACTGAATACATGAGTTGTTTGTGGTAAAAATCACACACAAAAAAATACAAAAATGCAACAAAAAAAATCTAAAAAACAATGTTAACTGTGTGAGTGACTTTCAAACACCTTTGCTGATAAGACAAGCCAAGAAAATCCTGCAAAACACTGTGAGTGAGACTATTTTTTCACCTCATACAGGTCTTAGTTTTGCACAAATGCTTTCAGTTTATTATGTAAATTAAAACTATTTTGATTACAGTAAAATCAACGGTACAGTTAAGTTCATTTGTGGTCAAGACTAAAATGTCAAGGACAAATTGAAAGCAAAATAAACACAACAATTTCAAAAAAATCTAATTAACTGTCTTAGTTCGCTGCCTTTCTCATTTAGAGAGCTTCTATTATTCTGATGCTTTTGATTAAGCTTTTTTGGAAAAACCCAGAGAGCTCCAGCTGTCCATCATAATCGATGAGCTCAGCTAATTGCATCATACTAAGCCAGTGCCCTTCATCAGATAGTCAAGACTTCATAAGCATTCATTTAGTGCCTGCAGACTTGACATTAACAAATTAAGCTGTCAGGAATACAGGTGGCATAGTGCAATCAACATTTATTCCTCTGTCTTGCTTACGGGGCCATTAAGAAGGAGCAATTTTAGCATCCAAAACCAATAAGCTAAGAGAGAGCATGTTCACAGCTTTTAAACAAATGCAGAACAGTACTACCGAAACCAAGGATTTGAAAAAAAATCCCCATCAGATTATACAACAATAGGTGTGGTACAAAAATCTGGACAGTTATAAATGTTCTGAACTTGTCTTGCTGAAGCGTTCATGTTACAGGGCAATATTTCTCCTCATCACAGTACAGAAGTTTTTGCCTGCATTTTAGGCTTGTTCTGCAAGCCAGTTAAGGCTGTTTTTGAGCGCTGCTGACGCAGAGCAATTTTAAAACCAGTGCAATGCTTAAAAAGGGAATAAATGAGCAGACAGAGCTGGGCAGTGTTGGGATGCCCTACTATGGGACACGTAGGGTTGGAAAAGATCACTCTTGCAAGTCCAAGATGCTGTCTATCTGCTCCATCCAGCACAAAGGGACATGTCTGGGTAAGTTCAGAGCTCAATGGAGGCTACAAAACCCACCCAACTTACAGGAAAACAAACTGCACCAAGTTGTTTGCTGCCCTGGTTAGAGTGCTAGTGTTTTCAGTATTGCTTCAGTTAGCTCTGTCAGACTACATTTTTGCTATCAGCTGTAGGTGACATGTTCGCTTCTGACCACCAGCACACCTTTGGGGTGTGTAGGATAAACATGAAGAAATCAGGGACAATTTCCTCCTTGTGCTGACAGCATAAGATCCAGGGGAAGCATTTTGACAGTGTGCTGGAATACGTACTTCTGTGTGCCTTTATATCCGAGGCTAGGTTAAGCACTGTGAGATTATGAGGATTGCTGGCCAGTTTTCTGAGTATGGAGTGGGGGTTTTTTGGGTGTTTTTTTTTTCTTCTTTTTTTTCAGTTTTGGCAAGCAGTTTTATGGGGACTTCTAGAGAGGATGTAGAGTTCAGTGTGGATTTTTATGCAACTCATTTTCTTTAGCCAATGTTCCATTATTTCCATCAAACAACTACTAATGAGGAAGGGTGGAGAAATTTCCCTGGAGAGAGAATGGAGGATTAAAAAATAAATAGAAATATGTAATTTGAATTAGACAAACAAGTTGGGAGAGGAAAGGAAATGGCTGAAGACTCCAGGCAGAGAGGAAAATGGTCAGTGTGGGTCAAAACATAATACAATGGGAAATATAAAGGGAAATGCTGCAGTATGTAGGAATGCAATAATGAAATATGCCAGTTTATCAGGGTGTGAATACAAAAAAACAGGTTGAGGTTGAGTGATTACAAATAAAGCAAACAGGCTTTTTGCCTTAATCTCCTTTGTTGTTGTTAGAGTAAACTCTTCCTGACTTGGCCCAAAAGAACAGTTAGCCCCTTGCACCCAGTATATTTCCGTGAAGGATGCGAACTAAAGTCAGGGAGAGGAATTATTAGATGAAGAGGGTAGCCTCATGAAGGAATCATACTTTTGAGAACTCTCCTGTAAAGGAATTTCCAGAGGCAGTAAGGACATGAGTGAAATCATGAAGGATTAACAAATTAAGAAGTATCTTCCTGGAGATTTGGAGAAGATTTGCAAGGACAATAGCAAAAGAAAGGAAAATATAAGGAAATTTGGTGTTGGGATAGGCCTCCAATTTGGGGAAGGATTTATCTGAACTAGATCAGTATTGACCTATTGTTACTCTGAACATGGTTAAAATGTTGAAAATTGTTTATCTTTCATGATGCAATCTTTTTCAGAAGTAAAAGAGTACACAATTAACGACAGGAAAAATTCCGTCATCCACAGCCTGGACTTGCTGCATTATGCTGGAGTGCTCTGTGGTGACTTCTGTCTTCACTATATCCAGTGCAACTTTACCAATTATAGTAAAACAACAGTTTCCCTGTCTGCCTATAAATAGTGTCAAAATATGGGCCTGTCTAAGGATTAATCTATCTTCTTGGTCTGACTTTGAAGCCTATCCCAACTAATTTCAAAAGAAGCTGTTGACACTTTGTTTAGAGCCAGGGGTCTTCCACTCCCTTCTGTATAATATATTGCTGTTATCAATAAGATCTATCAATAACCCCAGTAAACACATTCTTGCTGTGCTACAATGTCGTGTCTTTCTCCATAAATACATCTACTGATATTAAGCATCATCATCTATGAGCAAAATATAGCTGTCTTATTCCCTACTAATCATATTCCCTCCAGAATCACACAAACCTACAAATACATTTGATAAAATTAAGGACATTTCCATTGTAGAAATAACATCTTATTTTTTGAATTTTTCTACTTAATGCTTATTTTGTATCATATTTTGTCTATAACAGACTGAATTGATTTGTCTTGGCTTATTTGATCTTAAAAGATGAACAGTCACAGACATGCCCAGAACTTATATGGAAGATCATCTGGAAATATCAGGTGTTGGAGGTGCAAGTCGAGGTGTCAAAATCAAATATTGGGTCAGAAGAAGCTGAAAGAATCAGAATATTACATTTGTCCTCTCATCACAGCTAGGATGGCATGAGAATAGGAAAAAAAGGAAAAAAAAAAAAGATTCAACAGTTCATCCACAGAAGACAGGAAGCAGGAAGCACAGTCTCCATCCCCTGCAAACACCCCTTCACCCTCATCTCTCTAGCTCTATCTCTCTAGTTCACCCTTATCCGCTTTTAAAGACAACTCGAAACTTTGCTGTTTATGCAACACTATGTCTGATGGTGTTTTCTTTTCTCGTGCGCCTTTCTACAATGAGAGTTGGGCTAACACCTCTTACCCCCTCTCAGTAATTTGCATGAAGAAGTTGTCCCAGAAGCAGGCAGAATCTTAGGATCCATAGGGAATGAAGTAGACAGTACTATTAATGGTACCATAGAACCTCTATAGTTCAGGCCATTTGATAGAAAGTTCATGTAACAGGAGTACCAGGGGGTTCAGATATGGTTGGCAAAAATGACCAGAATTTCTGAAAAACTCCAATATTAAGACTGTATGAATATGTTGTTGTTGGGTACCACTGGGAGAGCATACTGGAATGGGAAAGCCACCATTCTGAATCTGACTGACTTTAGCAACCAGAATAGGTTGGATTTCTCAAGTGTTATCTAGTACTACATGATGCCATGGTTCATTTCTAGACTTGCAAGGCCCTTATAGTTCCCAAGGACAATGCTTTTAGCAAGGCAGACAGACAGCTGTTTCCCATCCAGTTGCACTCTAGAGGTGGAAACCTTGAGAAATCTTTCTCAGTAAACAAGCTTGCCTTTAGTAGCGTAGTACTAAAGAATTATTGCATTTTCATCAGACTTGCAAGACTTTGGCATGCTTAATTGAATTTGAAGAGTTTTACAGAGAAAAAAAAAAAAGCAGTAATAACATATCAAGGCAGAAAAGAAACACTGTGAAGGTAGTTGAAAGCAGTTTGGGATCAGCTGTATCCTAGTGTTGCCAGTAACTAATAACACAAAGAACAAGAGCTGTTGGCTTTAAAGAGTTTTCACTTGGGAAATTCATTGAGTAACTCCCGTAACTGGTATAACAAAGAAGCAAAGAACATGCTTGTGCTTCCTTGCACCAGATCTACAACTTGAAGCCTTTAAAGATACTCACCCCTGAACCCTACAGCATAAATTCTATGTTCTACCTGAGAACTTCGGCTTTTCCTAAGATGACATAATCCAAAACACATGAAATAACTTAACAAATGTGCAGTTTTGTTTTCATAACTGAGATTTTATTAGCATCTCTCTGGCACAAACTATGGCTGACAAATTATTCCTCATTGCCCCTCAGTTGACATAGGTCTCTAATGCAGATTGTAGATTGCTTGCTCATTTGACAATGCATATACTGCCAATGTCTTCTAACCTTTACATAAGTCCTTTGAAAACTGATTCCAAAACATTTTAGATTGCAAATACCAATCATCTGTCAACATTTCCACTGGACCACCATGCACCATTATCAAATGTTTAACTGGTAATATTTGCACTAGAGCTTGACAGACTGCTTGCAGATCTCCCACTGGGACCTGACAAACCACCAGTGGCCCCCACACAACAGCTTGAGATTGGCTAATTTAGAATATGTTATTTGTAATAACTCTTCCAGTGAATTCTTCCTTTTCCGTCTCACTAATCCTAGTGTCTATCACATTGAATCAAAAACAAATGGGGGGGAGGGGGGGGGGAAAAAGAGAAGATGATACTTTGAAAGCAGGAGAAACTGCTTTTTCTGTTACCCTGCCATACTGAAGAATTCCCCTTCCAAATCTGAGACTACTCATGCAACACACCCACATCACCTCTGCCAAGGATAAAGAAATGGGAATTCCATCACAGCAGAAATTTACATTCAGAAGCTTGTGTTTTTATAAGCACCGTATGCACCATTTATGTTTTTCTTTATTTCTACAAAAATCTGCAGTTTTTGAAAAGGAATATAATATTTTAAAAGAATTAAAATTAAATGCAGGAAACAGCTTTTGTGTGCAATGTTGTTTATATGTAGTGGTTCAGCAAGCTATTCTACTGATGCAAAGTATAGAAATTTTCAGTGATTATAGTCTATATATAATACTTTCTGCTCAGAATTTTGGTTATAATCATTCTGGTATGGGACTAATGTGTCTTGTGGAGAGATTCAGATCTTGTGAGTTGTGATGAGCTGTGTAGGCCTTGATTTCTTGTATTTCATAAGAATAAATTATTTATTATTTAATAATTTTACCAGTCTGAGATTTTTTAAATGGTCTAATTTTCCAAAAATATTAAGCAGATGTCTTCTTCCTTTTAAGACTTTGATATTGAGAATAATTACATTACCTCTCTCTATTAAAGTGCTGTAAATTAACATTGTAAATTCTTTTACAAGGGATATGAATATTTTTATTTCAATTTTACATGAAAATGATACGATGGGTAACAATGCTGTTTTCACTTGGTAACTTTTTTTTTCACTAACCCAGCATATTCTCCCTTGGAGGGGTCCATGCCCTTGTGTAGGTCACCCACAGCTGCAGTCCTTCAGATGCACTCCCTATGTAGCATGGAGTGTGTCCTTCTAAGACTACATCACCAACCCTATCCTCAGCAATGTCCCCCACCATTCTTCTCCTCCATTTCATTTCTCTAAATACGTTTTCACATTTTTCCTCATGAGGTCCCTTTTAGCATCCACTTGTCTCTACTTTTGTGTGTCCTCTGCGAGCCCTCGTATCTCCTCCAGTCTCTCCTACCCCAGCAGCTACTGCCCTTTCTTGCATGCGTTTGAGCAGAGGAGCTATGTTCTGGGACAGTTTCCATCTGTTGCTAAACTGGCCCAGGGCTGTTCATGACTGCCTCCTGCACAGGGCACCCTGCAGCCCATACTCCGAATTCCTGCCATTTATTCCCAATACAGCTACTCAGTTAAGCCAAATTTTTCAAGCACATAAGCACTGAACTCTTCCAAGCCATTACGTGAGCTATATATGTGAATGCAGGATCTCAGCCTGAACTGAGTATGCATGCACACACTGTTCAACTTCCTTTCACCATCTCTGTAACCAAAAGGCTTTAAAAATCAATTAAGTTGTCAGAGTGTAATAATTCAATTAATTTTAATTCCTTGAATTAATTAATTTTGTCAAAACTGAATCACTCAACATAATGATTGATACCTACCATTGGTCTCCAATACCTCTTACAAAGTGGTACTTCTTGTGACATACTCCCAGTCCTAAACTGTACCAAAAGCACTTTATTAGACAGATGAAAAGACACAAAGAAACATTATAGACTCTGCACATCACCTTTCTGAAAGGAACTCTTTTAAAGTCTTCTATTCTGAAATTTTATTTATTGAAATTATCCTAAAATACTCTAGTTATCGCTGAAGCATAACTTCAAAATTGTAAAAACTGGAAGGAATATTTTTTCTCATTGTTGCAATCCAGAAAAAAAAAAAAATGTAATCACAAACAATTGTACAAAAACACTGCTACACCTCATTTTTTGTTCTGCTAGAATTAGAAATCTTGTTGTCCAGAGCCAAAACCTTAAGAGCTAATGACTTCCTAGGAAAACTAAATCTCATAGAGCTAGGAAAACCCTCAAGAATCCATTTAACTTATTCCTTCACCTTGAACAATTTCACTTCTCAGATTTCTCCATTGATAACTTTCCCTGTTTGTTGGATACTGAGCCAAAGATCTCCTAAATCTTCTTCTCATACCTATAGTATTTAAAATTACACCTCATTTTCTGCCTTTTATTTTCAGCTTTTGTCTCAGTATGTTCTTCCGTGCTCAGATGTAGTCTCAGTTTTAACTTCTCACGTTTCTTTCTTGAGCTCCAGGTCCAGAAAGAGCTCACAGTTTGGCCAAATCTTCTTGTACCCTCCATCTTTTTGATTCATGTCATTTCTTTACAGACCACCTACTTTCTTCAATTCTTTTTTTCTATTAGGCAAGAGAAATTCCTTTCCAAGTATCTGAACTTGCTGAAGATTACCTGCCAGAAATATGGAGATTTGACTTTCCCATTCTTCCCATCCAAACATTTATGAACCTTAAGTAACTATTCCCAAGCTATCGTTCACTGTTGTCTTCTCAACTGTTCCTCCGTAATGGTTGGGGATCCAACCATTCTCTGGTAGTTGCTTTTTCAAAAAAAAAAAAATGTATCTATCTAAAAAATTGTCTCACACATATTCTAGTAATTTCCTGCACAATTCACTGTGTGGCTTTAAATCTCTGTTGCTACCATGCTAGTGGTGATTTTGCTGTTTACTGTCAAGATGTTTTATTCTCCCTCTTGCTCCTGCTTTAACAGTTGTCTTTACACACAAAACTTGCCCCTGCAGCAGGAGGCTTAATGGGAACCTCACAGGGCCCCTGCCTGGAACCTCTTTTGCACCACGAGCCTTCAGACCTGCTCCAGGCCATTCCCAGAGCTGCCATTAGCAGAAAGAGATGGAAAACTCCTGGCAGCCCCCAATAACATCTCACGGTGAGGCTCCCAGGAGGCAGCATGCTTGCTGCTATATCAGGTCCAGACTACAGAGGGATGTCTCCCTTGTGCTCAGGATGGAATTACCTGTAACCCCCTTGACCATGTTTTGTTTCCTCCTACAGACCTTGGTCCTGAACCTCACAGGCTTGGGTTGCATAGCTTTGTCTTCTCGCCCACACCACTTCTGAAACAGAGAGAGTTTCTTGGTGGTTAACTTCTTTGTAGTCTCTATGAAATCTGTGCAGCATTTATGGGCCCAAATCTTTGCCTACAGGTGTGTAGAAATTCACAGATCACCAAAGCACTTTATTTTATCCTTAATTCTCTATTGACAGCTTCCTTGGTTCATAATATCTTCAATCAGATAGGAAAAGGGGGAGGGAGGGCAAAAGTAGGAATCCACTTCTAGAATGAGTCCTGATAAGCCGAGTTCTTGTACAACGGTGTTACAAAGCCCTGAAAACAGGACAGCTGAAGGATGAGGTACTGACCCCTTAGCAGGAGTGGTGCACATTAGTATAATTACACCCTCACTTTGTCCCAAAACCTAGGAAGGTTTTGCGTTGTCTTCTTGAGATTGTAGTCATAAAATTAGGTCAGCTCTGGGCAATATATTCAGCTTGCTTTCATACACTGCAAGCCTTGTTAGCAGGGCCTCACAAAGCATCTCTTGAAAAAGGAATACAAGATGCTCTTTGTAAATAAAAGTTCATGAGTCTGAGGAATGAAGTCATTTTCCAAAATTGCAGTGAACGATATTCTTTTTCACGAGCCGACGAGAAGCCGAGAGGTGGGCTGGAGGGAAAGGATTTGAATGAAGCGTGTTAGAGCAACCACTTCACCCTATTAGCCCATGGCACAGCCAGGCTGCCTCCCTCCTCCTCCTCCCGCCCACAGCCTCCCCTCCCCCATGCTGAAAGAAAAGGTTTGTCGAGCGGCTTTATAATAAATTTGGCACCTTTCTGCCTTCCACTGAATAAACTGGAGATGTTAAAAAAAAAAAAAAAGCAATCACGAAAGTCCCTGCTTGGTGCTGAGGGGTCGATGGTGCCCAGGCGGGGCTGTGGGGGTGGCGCGGGGGGAGGAAAGGCTGACCTCACTTTCTGAACAGCAAAGTTTGAGTGGGAGGGTCTGGGCACGAAAGGTAAAAAGGGAACGATGTGAACATGTGAAGGAAGCCAGAGCACTGAGCACAGCGTCAGTCTGTATCCTGACAGGGGGAGATAAGGTGGCTGGGGAGCCAGCGGTGCTTTCCTGGAATACAATCTCTGTTTGACACTCTCTGCTTAAGCACTGCCCATCTGTATGTTATTGAGCTGGAGCCTCTGGGGAAAAAGAGGAGCCACAGGCACAGAGAGTGAACGAGGGAGGCAGCAAAAGCGCTTTTCTTCCCTTCCTTTCTTTTTTATTTTTCCTTTTAAATAAGGATCTGGTTAGACTGCCTTGAAGTGCCACATCTGGAAACTGAACACTGAAAGAAAGTTAAAATAACTGAGGCACCACTAAGCCAAGGGGGGCTGATTGCAGAAGAGGGTAAACAATTACTAAGACGCTAGAAGACCACTGCTGGATGTGAGGGGAGGAAATGGCTTTGATCTCCGCCTGGCCCCTGGTTTTTCCTATATTATTCTTTTTGAGATGCTTCTCCTCCAGCACAGCCTCGAGCGCGGGAGGCGTCTTTCAGTTTGACATTGAAGGTAGCTCAGCGGTCAGCACGCAAGAAGCCACTGTTATCAGAGGGCAGCAGCAGGCAGTAGCTACTGGAAGTTGGGTGCCTTTTGCTGAGGTACAGTAACTGCGTTCTCTCTCTAGTGTCTGCGCTTTTCTGCTTTCATCTGTCTGTGTTGAAGTTCCCATCTGGTTAACGTTTGCTTAATCATTCGATCCTTAAAGCGATACTGGAGATTTTTGCAGGGGGTCTGACACACTGCATTTGGAGACCAGAGAGATACAGTTCAGGACTCCAAAATGTACACATGCCATGCCTGCTGCGAGCAGACAGCTGCTGTACTTTGCAGTGAGACCAGCTTAGCACGTCTCTGACTTTCCTGCCAACATAACTAAGCAGGCCTGTCCAAACAGAGCTATTTTACAAGGGTTAATTGTCACAACACTTTTCTGCTTGCCTTGTGTAGTGCCTGAGATGTTAACTCACTTGTATTTCCAGAAAGAGGCTCTCTTTTGGGGGCAAACACTGTACTCTAGAAGTTTGTGCTTCTGTCTCTGAATGCCATCCACCTCCAAAATCTTAAGTTCTTTTGGGTGATGAGAGCAAGGATAATAAATCAAAAGTGCGTAGAAAACTGCCTGCAGAGAAAACACCTGCAGAGATTTTAAGCCTTCCAAAAAATATGAGGTTGGGATTAGTGACAAATGAAATTAGAGAGATCTGAGAAGCAATTTGACTGTGGAAAATTTTTTCCTGCAGTCTCTGTGTTTGGGGATTGGTTGATACTCCTTGTTCTAGCATCTGGAATGACCTATTCAAAAATACAGCTTGAGAAAACAATAAATTACTCCAGCATACACTGAGAGGGGGAGACAGTAATGTCTCATGCGTGGGAGATGCAAAGTAGGAGGCAAATTGAGTTACATAAGGTCATGGGAAGGGAAAGAGTAGTTCTTCTAGCATAACATCCAAAAAATGAGGTGCAATTAGCACAGACATGTCAGTATGACAATATCAAGATCTCAGTCTCTTATATCAGAAGGCTAATTCCCTGCTCACCCCTGTCCCCTGTACTTCAATTACCAGAACTAATAGCCATGGAAATAAATGTACAAGCCTTTCAGAGGGTCGGGGTTACTGCAGGGCTGGGCAGAGCTCATCCCCACACTGCTGTGGCTCCAAGCAGCTGCACAGCCTCCCAAAATGCCTGCCCACCCTGCGAAACATGACCTGTGTGAGAAAATTGGAGCCTAAACTCTGCTCTGCTCAGTGTAGAGGCTCTCAGGAGCCGTCAGGGGCTTGGACAGGCTCCATGCTGTGGGATGTACATCTCTTCTCTGGCGGGCTGGGATCAGCCCCTGGGAAGCTGTGTTGCCACCTGTTGCTTGCAAAATGGAAAGTGCCTAAATGAAATGCCAGATTTAGGAGCCGAATGGGTTTTGTAGCTGGATTTCACAGGATAATGGGCATAAGCGATTAATAGCCTTTCTCAATATGATTGTGCGATACGTTTTTCCCAAAAGTCATGTTAATAGACTTTACCTTAGGAAAGTGCTGTGGGATGTACTGAACATTACAGAGGAATGACAGTCCCCTTCACCCATCTCAACCATCCCTAGGGTTTCATTTGTACAGTCTGATCTAATAGACCTACTCACTTGTGTTTCTTCCAGCAGTTTATTTCAGCCCCTGCAATGGCAACATTTACACTCTGTTCAGATCCTATGTCACAAATGAATGCTGCTGCCAGTAGTTATGCCAAGGTCCTTGACTGCAGCATGTTATGGTTTCATGAAGAGGGAGCTCAGGCTCATTTGCTACCTGCAGATGCACCCCATAATTTCATTTCAGGGCTCACCTCCACAGCAACTTCCTGAGAGGCCAGTAGGATGTTCTTTTGTGACTGCTCTGTAGCAGTGAGAACCTTCTACCCATCAATCCACAAGCGGTAACGGGAGCTGGGGAACCTGCCCTAAGCCCAGAAATTAAGATGGTGGCCAGAGAGTGAATTTGGTAGTCTCTTGCCAGGAAGGAGCGTTTCCTCCAACCCTCAGAGAGTTTCCCCCTCCTACGGCCCACCATCCTTCACTCGGCCCTGGGAACAGGGCTTATCCTAGCATTTTTGAATCAGCCTTCTCCAAGCCCAAGTTCTTAACCCACAGCTCACAGTGAACCGCAGTATAAACTCTCTTACACAGCACGGCTTGATTTAGCTCCGTCGTCTAAATATTGACTCAGTCCCATAGCTCTACCGAGCAGACAGAGGCTGTTAGTCACGTTGAATAGTGCCAAGTTATACAAGGGGGCTGGTTAGTGAGACAGAGTTAGAGAACTGCAGGCTCACTGCACACAGAACTTTATGGTGGACTGTCATGCCATTCAACCGCAAAGTCAAACATGCTGCTGTAGAGGCAGAGCATAGACGAGGGCACACAAAAAGCATGGCACCTCAGCATGTGGGGCAGCTGATGGACAGTTTTGGACCCACACGTTATTCTGCACTTCATATCATCTTCAGAAATCTGCAAGGTCTGTAACAGTGTTGGTGGGAGTTTCCAAGCTATAACTGGTGTGATATTCTTAACTCCTGGTAAGAGTTTGGTTTTATGAACCTACAGAAGAACAGGTGACCCCAGTAAATGTTAGTGCATATTTCTCAATTCCACTTCTCTTCCTTTTCCATGTTTGGCGATCTTAAACTCAGAGAAACTTGGAGAAGTGGTATAAAATATTCAGAATTAATGTTAATATGGAGCTTTCATGTGCCTTGGATTTGAATGAAAGTCTCTTTATTGCAGAGAAAAGAGACTAACTACATTTTCAATGCTATGCTAATATGCTATACCCCATCACAAATTGGACCGTGAGTTTGAGTTGGACCTCAGGCGACATCTAACAGTTTGGTGCCCTGGCTGTAAATCAATGTGTAAGTGGGATCCAGAACACATAATTTAGGCACATAACTTGTGGTTAGACTTTTTCAATTTGAATCAGGTATTGTATTCAAGTGTAAGTCCAAATTTTCCATATGGTGATGGAGACAACAGTTTTTTAAATCCCATAATTCCTAGTGGTCTTCCCTGGAGGCCCTCAAAGGAGCCTCTTCCCTTGCAAGGACTGTGTTGGGTACTTACTTCAGGACTGTTTAAATTAACTGGACTAGATTCCACCCAATTAACGTTACCTGCATAATGAGCACTGGTAGCAGTCATCATGGAATAACGTATCTATCTCTGTGTCTCTCTTTCAAGAAAAATGCTTATAAATTGGTGAACATTATTGAATGTAGAGGTAGGTCATACATGACCATTCAGATCTGAAGCCTGCCATTGTCAACATTCATGTTTGCAAATTCCACTGACATGATGATTTCAATGATATATAGGTGTAGATTTTGTTCCCCAGTAAGAACAAGGTTGCTCATAAACAGTGGAAGAGTACGAAGTCTAAGGTGAGAGTAAACAATGGGGCAAGACTTCAAATACTGGAGAATATGGCAAATGATTCCCCCTGATTCTCATTGTGTAGTCACTCACTTTAAAGCAAAATGAATGTAGGGTGATATCCAGATGAAGATTCGTTTCATTCTGATGTAGATGACTACAGGAGGTTCAAGAAAATAGCAAAGAGAGCCCAGTATTGGAGATCAGTTTAGGAAGGATTAGGGGAAGAAAGAGAAAACTCTCTATGGAGACACTTGCCGAGCAAGAAAAGATGAATTGAAACATCCTCTGTGGAAAGAAGGGATGCAAATAGTGGGAAAGAAAGAAAACTAAAGCCAGAAGATGAAGGAGAGGAAAAAAAATTAGATCAAGAATGAGATAATCTAAAGCCTAAAGGGTAAAGAAAATCTGAAGTCGCTGGGACAAGGCAGGAAGCCAATTCCCAGAGTGAAGGAAGGCATGGTATTTTTGGATAGATGGAAGAGGAAAACTGTTTCCAGCATCAGTGTTTTTGACTCAGGGGAAGGGCAGAGAGGCAAAAGAAGAGAAGTCCTTTAAAGGAAATGGTTGTCATAGTCAAGGCAAAAATTGCCTATTTACCGTAAGAGACAGTAAGATACAGAAGTGAAGTTAACTGTTGGAGCTTACACAATAAAATGACATGTTTAACAATCACTTTTTTTCCACCTGCCTTCTACCAGCAGCTGCTGATCTAAAATTTCAAAAGCTAGAAATGATATTTGAGGTGCTTTCTTTCTGGTTTTCCAAAGCAATAAGCAATAATGAGCACAGGAACTGTGACAATCTCATCTTTCTACAATGGCTTATGTTAAATATCTGAAATAGAGAGATCAAAAGTCCTAGCCACTTGTTAACAAATACTCAATCTATCACCAAATTGCCTTCACCCCTTCCCCCATAAGGGTTGGAACAGGAGGTCTTGCAGACTGTTTAAAGAAAGCACAATTTGATCCTTACTTGTGGCATTAATCTGTTCAAAACAAACTAGCACTAAAAGAAGCAGCAGAAGACCTAAAGCTGAGGTCTGAGCCAAAAAGGGTTTTAGCTTGACAGAAATCTTTATATTCTTTTAAGTTAATAGGAACTGCATCTACCTTTCAAAAAGCAGATCTTTAAATGAATTCATTTCAGACCCTTAGGGTTATGTTAGGTTAACTCCCATAATGGGCACTTTGGATTTCTAGCTGCTGTTTTTTTCTGGTACAACAAGGTTATGTTCTGAGAAACATCTATTAGCAGGGAGGAAGTTTTACTGCAGATGTTTGTGATTCCAGCTTAAGTTTCTCATCAAAGCTCTAATGAAAATCAGCTGCTAGGATTAGAGCCGCCAGACCCCAAACCATTTAAATCATAGGAAGCAGAAGTGAATGGAACCAAAGGACAGGGCAGATGGATAGTGGGAAATGTTCTCCATTTCAAGAAGGTGCATAAAGCACCCACCAGAACAATGCTATTTAAACTCCACTGCACTGAGTTCCCACAAAGTTTTGGGCAAGTACCAGCAAAGTGCCCCAGAGCTTATTCAGGGATGTGAAACCAATAAAAGGCCCGCTCTTATTCATGACATGGGAAGCAAGGAAAGAATTAAAAGTCCAGTTTTTCCAGGGGGCATGAAAAGCAATAAAATAATTGGTTTCTGAAGGAGAACATGTCCTGATTGAAACTGATAACAAATAGCTACCATTTAATTGCAGCTCTTAGTGTTAAAAAGCTGTTCAAGAAGAAATAGGTCTAGTTTCTGAGTAATATATAACCAACCACTGATAATTTACAGTTTGCTTCTGAACTTAGATTTCAAAGATCCAAATACAGACACATTTGGTTGTTATATTTTAATTGGTTCTCTTGAACATTTGGATCTGATCCCAGTTCATTTTCAGACACTGACATGAGCTGGGGATGTTTGGGTTGTGCATCCTAATGCAAGATTCAACAATTGCTGAATAGTACTGTACACAAAGCTGTTAGAGCTCCACAGTTTTTGAAATCTAATTCTTTGTCATTAAATGATCTCAGAGAGGTTTTCCTAACTATCAGTCAGGATACATATAATGTATATTTGGCAATACAAGCAGATATTGACTAAATTGCAGTAAATATGATCTGGCTTGTAGTTCCTCTTTATATTCATTTTGAAATTCTTTAGATGGTTATTTCCTTAAAATAAATACTTCAAAAATACTAGGACACTTTTTTTTTAAAGACAAATCAACAAGAAACAGAGACAAAAAACCAACCTTCAAGAGCTACTGAATACCAAATATAAGCCAAAGAATAACAGAGGCTAGTGAAAAAATATTGTAGAAATTACTATTCCAAGTTTACAAGATTCTAAAAAGAACTAAAAAGTTATTTTTTAAGTTCTAACATAGGCAATCCAGAGAGCATGGGAAGGGAAGAACTGACACACTTGAATGCTAAATTGAAACACAATTTAATAATTAGTAAATAAAAAGAACCTACCTGCATGAACAACTTGCAATATGATCTGTAAATATAGCCACTTTAGCTAAGACTGTAAGGCTCGGAACAATTATTAAACTCTGTCTTCCTAACAAAAATGTATAAAAATGAATTTATTCAACCTTTCACCATTGGTGTCAGGTATAAGAAAATGCACAGGGGACCAGTATCTAAACTGGATATTTTTCCAGGCTGTGTTGTACACTGTTATCACCCTATGATGCATCCTGTTACTTTTGAATGAAAAGCCTTCTGAGTGGCAAGAGATGAGCAGACTTCCTCTCCATCAAGACTGATGCAAAGCCAAATTGTGCTGGGTTTCCCACTGTGGTTTTGCACCTCTGAGCTGGGATGACAGCCCACATAGACCCACGGAGAGCCTGCCCTTCCCGACTGCCTGATGCTCTGCTCCCCGCTCCTGCCTCCATGGACCTTTCCTCCAAAACACTCTGTGGAAGCAAACATTTGTCCAGTGAAAATATGCCCCAGCATACAGCGGAAAAAAAAAAAAAAAAAAAAAAAGAGCCAGCAGAGCAAAACACAGCATCACCTTCCTGCCACATCTGCCCAGCTATTAAATGCCTACACTCTTGGTTGCCCTAGGAAAGCTAATACAGCCTGGCCCATTGAGTGTTGGCAAGGCCTGGGAGAGGTGGGCAGGTGCTGAGGGTCTAGACATGGCATAAGGTCAGAGGGAATTTGTGCGCTGTACTCAGCTTTCTGCAGGTTTGTGGTTTTCTGTGCCTCCCTGCTCCCCCATCGATGTAGAGGACTGTCTGCAGTGGCTCTGCAGCATCACTAAGGCACCAGCTAATTAATTTTAAGTGAGCTGGAACCCGGGGATTAAGCAAGGGATTTCTCTGAGGGATGAGGAAGGAGACTGATTTATTTATTTTTCCTCTTGATGCATCTATTATTCCCTTCTTTGAGCCAACAAGAAACAAATTTCTTCATTATCAAACCATGCCCATGATGAAACCAGCCACGGGCAGTGAGGCAGTGAGAGATCAGGACAGGTCATTCCTTCTCCCTAGCGCTGATCTTTCCTCTCTCCTTGCAGAGCACAGCCTCTGCCCACCTCCATGTACTGGTCAGACAGCCCTTCTGGGTGTAGGGCTTGTAGCACAAACTTAACCGTATACAGCTTCCCATACATTTGCAAAGTGCTGGCACCAACAAGGGAGAAACCATGCTGGGAGAACAGCCCAGAAACATGGCACCTTCCCACCAGCCATCTCCAAGAGCTGACTGTTTTGTCCACAGTCAGGCCACCCTTGGGAGGCAGAGATGGATGAAATCTCTTTTGCTTGATCTTTCAAGTTTTTAACACTGTGGCTTGTATTTGATACTAACAGGCTTTTAAAGTGATGCCTTGGCTGTTGGTCAGACAGATGTCTCTACTGCAATTCCAAAATTACAAAAAGCTGTAAAATCAAACCAAGAAATACTGGAAATTCGGTGGGGTAGTTGTGGCAAAAGGGAAATCAAAGGAAGCTTCAGTCACCCATGACCACTTCCTTCAGGTTTACCATCTCAGATTTAACACTGTCCCATAAGTGCAGTAGTACGTGCTTTAAAGAGCACTTTTATTATTTTATCCCTTCAAAATCATTGTATCTATCTGGAAACCCCTCCAGGGTTGCTGTCATTGGTCATTTGATTATGTCCCCCTTATTTGGGGGACTCAGGTGAACAAAGTATGACTCACAAAGCACATTTCACGTTAGTGTTTTATGGAGACTGGGTGGAGGGCGGTTAATGAGAAAACAAACCAAAATTATTTATCCGTTTTCTTGCAAATTGTTTTCCTTGAATAAACTTGATATTTTGTTTGAAAGAGGAAAATCAAATAGCAACCTTTCCAGCTGCAGATTTTCTATTTGCAAGAGTGAGCATCTGTAACAGCAATATTTTTACTTAGTGGTTGTAGCAATAAGTACATGAGAGTGGAGGATGGTGTTAATCTCTAATCCTTAGCCAGTTTGCAGGCAGCTAAAACATCTAGCCCTTCCCCTTTTTGGAGAAGAATGCCTTTTAAGCAGAGGCTTTGTCTTTCCCACTGCATATGGAAAAAATGACTATGCACTTCTACGGAGAATGCCTAGCTGAGAAATGTTTATGTTGGATCCAACCCCATCTCTGTTGCTGAATGGCATTTTGTTTTCCACTCGGACTGGGGAAGGGGTAACAGTCTGGAAACATTTTCAGCACAGGAAATTTTTAAAAATTAAATACAATTACTTTGTTAAGGTAATAGATAATGTTGTTGCTTTACATAAAAACATCTGGCTTTCAGTTTTGGCTTGTTTCTACAGGAGTCACAGTTGCTCTGTCACTATTACAACAGAGGCACGCACAAGCCCACTTAAGGAAAAAGAATATAGTGACAGTAGGCTGAGAGGGTGTCTCCCTGTGATTTTTGCCTGCTCCCTATGCTCTGCTTTGTTTATTGGTTTGGGGATCATCCATGGGCAACGAGCTATATTCCCTCACCCTCCAACTCCAAGCTCCACTATGCAACACGGAGAAATAGAGGTAACTTTTCTTCTTTATCCCCTCTGACAACAGGATGCTACCTACAGTCAGAGCAACTGGTTTCAATCTTGTTAGTTTTAGTTTTAGGCAACCACTGAGCTTTTTGTCTAAAACTTTGGGAAGACAGTTTCTGTCAACATCATAATCTGGTCTTTATTATCATCGAAAACAAACATCTATTTCAGAAACTGATGAGCTGATAACTCTTCAGGTGACACACAAATATTCCCAAATGTCATGGATAAGCCAGCAAGTGAAGTTTTCAAATTAGTCTGTTTAGGGCCTTGTCCTGTCTCCTTTAAGGAAAACACAATTTTTTCAGTAAATTTTGAGGAGAGCTCAACTCTTCCATATATACAAAGGATGGAGATCTTATAGTCTTTCTTGTTTGCCTGGAAAATCAGACTAAATTCAGATATTAGATATTTTCTTTAGCAGCTGCAGACTGGCCAGACATGGCCTGCATGGCTGCAGACCAACCACTGCATTGTGCTCTCAGGTGGGGACATCACTGGGGACACAGACAAAAAAGAATGATGCTGAGATCCACACACACAGGACAAGAGAAAGGACACTAGCAATAGAAAATAAGACTTCATTTCTTCATCATTCATTGAACAGTTCATTTACTGAAAAAGATTATGGATTCAAAATCAGTGTCACTCTTTTTTTTATTTTAATGTTTGAAGATTCAAATCGCTGAGGTTCATAAAAAGACACCACTGCAGTTTTAATGAGCATTTCATATTACTTACCTAGAAAAGCCCACTATTAGATTCACTCGCCCAGTGAGGCCTTAATTTTCATCGAAGCTATCATATCTTGTAATTTAATTTAAGATATAAGAATATGCAACAATGTTGTGGTTTTTCACGATGGTTTTCAGCAAGAAATAATTTGCTTTTACATTTGCAAGCTAAATAAAATGGAAAGCTTGTAATTATGTAATTCACGTAATTGCTTTAGTTTGCAATCTCATTAAATGTAATTAGAATTGAGATACCTGTCAAGATAAGTAGTTAAATAAAGATTACCAGCATTATGCCCAAAACTCTTCATCAACTTCTGGTTAATTCCTGATTTGCAGCACCACTAAAGCACTGGAAGCAATAAATATTTCATAGCTAACAATGTCAGAAATTGAAGAGAATACAGGAATTTGATGTACTACACCAGTGTTTATTATAAAATCTATTATGAATATTGATTTGGAGACTAAGTTAAAAAATGGCTTCCTCTCTATTTATTCCTATCTCTATTCCTCTTATATTTATAATTTTAAAAATAAATTTGAAATTTCAAATAATTAATTTGCGTGAGGTTTCTACCCTAGAAGCAGCAAATAAAAGAGTGGTTTTTTGCATGCAGACAGTTACCTAACAGTTGTAGTGTCCTATTAAATGGGGTAATTAACTGCCTAGCTATGATGTCACACACCAAATTAATTTCTCCAGTAATAATAGTTAGAATGTGACCTTTGTAGTTCAGAAGAATTTGATACTGTGGACCAGAGGTAATGAAGACTTATAGAAATTATAAATAGTGCTTGGAGGCCTTAGGGGAAGCTGGTGAGCAATTTTGTTTGTTTTTAATTCTCTAGGACTGTAAGGCTTCAAAGCTCAGATAAATTTAGCAAAACTCAACAAAGAAATAAAATTGCAGAGCAGATGTCTGGTTTTGTCTGCATGCTGTGGAAAGCCATACAGTGTAGAGCAGGACTTCTGTCCATCTCTCTTTACAATGAGTTTGATGATAGAATATGTCTCGCCAATGGGTCTGGCCAATGGGTCGGTTACTAACTTCTGAGAGCCTCATTCTGCAGAGAAAGACAAAGATCCCTCTGAAATGTTACTACATAGGGATTTATAGGTTCAAGTACAAAGACAGTAAAGTGAAGAATACAGAAATTCTTTAAATATCTTAAAAGCTCTCCTACAAAGTTAATTTCACTTTTTCTTGTGAAATTTTAACACATATTCTTTCTCTTTCTTTCTACCCCCTTTGACTAATCCTTTTCTTTTATCCGGTATGCTGTGGCAGTAAATCCTTGCAGGTCACTCATAAAAGTTGCCCTCAAATACCAGAGTGTGTTCTATCCCTTAGAAAGGATGGAGACAAAAAATGAGAAAGAAAGATGTCACAATGCCAAGCAGTGCTGTCTAAGTAAGCAAATTATTTTAAAGCATGGTTATTTAGTTGGAAACCAAAGAAATTCTTTCAGCACTGTATCAAAAAGACTGGAAGACTTCAGACTGGCAACAGCTTTATATTCACTGCAGGTATTGGAAACAAGTCATCACCAGCAGAACTGTCTGCCCATGTGAGGATATTCATTATTCCTAGTGGTTCTGACTAGTTCTCTTAAAAGAAGTGACTTGTTTTACCGTTGTGGATTACATCTGGTGCACAGAGGTTCTTCACCTTGTGAAAACTAGAGCTAATGGAAGTTCTGCAGAACACTTTCTTTCGTTTTACCATCCTGGATTTGACACCAACTCAGGGAAGCATGAAACACCATGTAATGCATTTACCAATTGTGCATATTGTGCAAAAACAGGAAAGCTTACCTTGATCCAACAAATGAGGTACACCTGAACGCAAAGAGAATTAAAAAAACATCCTGAAACTGTGAGTGCAAATAGTAATAATTCTTATTATTGAAATACAGCTGTTATGTAGCACTTCCACCAGAATACAACAAAGCCCTTTCCAAAGAGGACTGTTGTCATTGTTCTATTTCACAGATGGAAAAACTGAGGGAAAAAGTGCTATGAATGATCACACAAGAGATGAGAAGAATAATATGTTTTCCTGGGTTTTGATATCCTTACAAACATAGTTAGGAACAATGGAGCCCATGCACTGAAGCAAGGTGACAAGTTTCTCAACTGTTCAGCAAGAAGCAATATTCTTCCTTATGTTAATTTCAAACTTAACATAACGAAACTATCACTGTGAAGGTATTAGTAGACTAGAGGTGAAAGCTATGTCATGAAGTGGATGAGTGACTAGAACCAGGTGCAGGGAAATGCCAAGCGGAGAAGAGGGATAAGAGGATGAATGGAAATCCGGACCAGGAGGACACAAGCAGAGAACAACACAGCAGCAGAAGGGCTGTGGGAGCTGATGGGGGCCAAATGGAGATCCACAACCCATCAACGTAATCTTCTGATGTGCCATTAATAGAAAACTATAGAGGCCTCCCCCAAGAAGGGCCAATGAGAGACCATCTCATCTGGTTGGCATTTACTGTAAAACAGTTTAAGTGACATTCAAGCCTTGTTGCCAGCAAGAGAGACACATAATACAGACAGAATTAAAAGGTATCCTATAAATAAAAACCAGAGTGAATGTGTGATATAAATATAAACTAAGGAGCCATGGATTTAATGAATGTCTCACTATAAATAAATGGACCTACTGGAACATGAAGTCGGCAGCAAACCCCTCAAAGCTGCAAGTAATCACCAAGGTTTTGAGGAAACTTGAAACTACATATGTCTCTATCCATAAGATGATTCTTTCTCCTTTAGCAAATTGAAATCCACCCAAATTTGGGGGACTTGAGAGCTAGAAGAAATTGACAAACAAATGATTTGCTGCTATATAGTTATGACTGTAAAAAAGCATCAGGACAATGAATGATGATTAGGATAATACCATAACTGTCATCAAATACTTTTATATAAAGAGCCCAAAGATACCTTCTAGAAATATTTCCTCTCTCCTGCCTCCAAAAAATCTGAACAAAATAAAGCAGAGAAAAATTAGACAAATTTTACGCCAAGTCACACAGTTCACATAGGATTCGATTCCTTCTGGTCCTTTGTCCACGTAACCTATACATAGTTGCATTAAATGTAGTTGTAAAGATGGATCCTTTCGGCAGGTTGGAGGAGTAACAAAAATCAAAGTGTTTAAATACAAACATCTGACACCTCAACCATTTTCAGATACTGAGAGGTAGAGACCACCCTCTCAATCTTCTCCTGTAGAAGCTGTTACAGGAAAAAGTCTACCAGCTTTGTTCTGCATTTCTTGATTGCACATTGCTGGTTATCTTGTGAACAGTCTAGTATTCATGTGCAGAGCAGAAGCGTGTAAAAGCTGTGAGGAAGAGGAACAATGACAAATAATGTTAAAAGCACCAAATAATATTAAAAGCACTGTTTTCACGCAGTTATCGCTGACTGCCCTGACCTTTTGGAAAATTGGAATCAGGACTCTGATCATACCGAGGTATTTGGCAGCATCTGATGCTGGGTTCAGTGATATATTATCTCCTGGTTATGAAGTCCAGCAAGACAGTCTTTCACAGTTAGCTAGGTGCAACAGGAAAGACAGATTACCTGATTACACGGACTGCTCAGATAACTTGCATGAGCTACTTACCTGTAAAATGTGTGCTGTCTCCTGTGGATAGAAAAAGACAGCATAGTATCTTGCATCAGTCAAATTCATCCCAAATCTTAGTTAACAGTATTTTCAGCTGTAGGGGATATTTGGCACAAAAGTGTTTCCAGTATCCAAAGCAAGAGCTGGTGAACTAGGCCAGTGAGTTCCTCACCCACAAGAGAGGAAAAGTCTGGGTTGAAATATACTGGAGTATCACACACTGCCTGGATGGGCAGAACATCAGCTAGGTAAGAGGTGAGATGGAGATAAAAGCTTGTGGCAGTTAATGCTCTGCAAGAAACAGGGCTCCATCTCGGTAACTTAAAGGAGTGTCCATGTAGACTGCTCAAAATAGCATTAACTAATAAACATCCTATTAGTCTGGTAAACACAATCTCATATGGGTCCAGCACAGCTGCCTATTTGGAAAAGAGGGAAAAGCATGCAGACTTTTCTATCTGTTAATCCTACACAGCAAGCACAGTCAGTAGGTTTTCTAGTGAACTTGCAAGTCCATCCAGTGACGCTGGGACCAAGGCAGCAATGAGCATGGCTGAGTCAGCACCAGAATCATGCAGAGCAAATATAGCTGTATCTTTTCCCAACGCTTAACCCTCGCCCATCCCCATGTACACACACATTTTTGAGACTCCCTGCAGTCACAAGACACTCCTAAAAACTATGGATGCAGAACGTTTGAATGAAAATTTAACATTCAGTGGTTAAGCAGCTTGCCTGTGGTCTGTAAAAGTGCATGGTAGCTGTGTAAGAGGACAAAAAGCCTGGAGCTCCTGAGGGCTTTGCTCACCAGTAGCATGTGTTGGCACCAAGCTGCAGTTGCACACAGTATGTATTGTACAACTGCCAGATTTTATATTTTGGCAACAAATGGAGAGGGGTTTCTCCTGCAGGTCACCAAAGGCAGGAAGGTCAGGACAGTGGGGCACAGTGTTATTACAGCTCTTTTTGTTTGCACAAAGTTTCCCAGCAGACTGAAGAAGACCTAAATCTTTGTGCCTATGCTCATGAATAACATGTCTTTGACCTGAGGAATTTGCAACGTCTGTTACTCTGCTCCCAGGGAACAAGAAATGGTCAAATGCCCATCAGTCTGCAATTGTCTGTCTGGATTTTAAAAGTCCGTGTTTAAAAGTACTGGGCATCAATTATGTCTTGAGCTGAGAAGCAGACGCAGAAGTCATGTTGCTGCCTTCAATACTTTCTTGTTGAATGAAACACCGTAAGTAGACACTCATATCTGTATGAGGTAAAGACTGCTTTGTAGTTATCATGCTTTCTAAACATGATAAGCTGTACAACTTGTGCCTACCCAGAGTGGTTTTAAGCTAGGATGTCTAAGGGTCAAACACTTTTATTGGTTACATCCCAGTTTGGCCAAGCAGTATTTTTAGTTCAGTAAATAGTGTGCTTTTTGGAGGGAACTAGAAGATGTCCTTAGAATGGGGTCATGCTCCTTTCTCTGCTAGAGCTTTGCTGCATAGCTATCCAAGGAACTGCCAGTCACAACCTCTGCAGATTGTGCAAGTCACTCACAACAATTCAGAGATCTTCCTCCCAGATGCATCTAGAGTGTTCAATTGTGGCTTGAGCTGGAAATGAATGTGACAGCCCTAACATGATGCCCAGGAGTTTTGCTGTCTGTGAAATGGGATAATCTTGTATCTCACAGCCATGTGTTAGAACTAAAGTCACTATTTGCAGTGAGCACGGAGTATCTTAGATGACAATACAAAGTCTTAATAACAACTGCTTACAGATTTCTTTCCTAAATATGCCCAATGCTGTCCAAAGCCATAAAGTTGAGATGAGACTGAGTTACTAGCAGCAATAAGATCAATTCCCAGATAACAAATGTCCAGAGGTATTTTAAAACTCTTCCTAAGAATTATAGTTTTACCAAAGTTGTTAGCATATATTTATGCTTTCTGCCTCTACCCCCAAGAAGAAATACATAGAGATGGGCGGAAAAGATTTTGTTTGTGGATTTTTGAATGCACAAGTATTCAATGGAGACAGTAGCACCAGTGTAGGGTAATATAATGGAGCTCCCTTTGAAAGCTAGCTGTAAATATCAGAGGAGACACTATCTGGATGAAGTGAAACATCCCATGACCACACTCTAAACTAGCCAGAATCAAGCTAACTCAAATGTAGCAACAGAATTGCTTGGGAGATTCAGTCTATACACCTACACCTGAACTAGCTTTGCAAGTCTCCCTTCACAGTCAGTAGTGAGCAACAGGCACAGATGACATACTTTAGACACATTTTCATGTAAAAGGAATTAAACCACACAAAGGAAGTCTATCTGGCTTCTTCCCATGTGGACAACTCCGCGTTGTTGACTCCCAGCCTGCTGCGGTTTGGGCTTCCTACACACACAGTCCCGCCACTCAGCTCCCAGGGTTGCTGGCCAGGATGCCCCTACACTTGCATGGCCACAGCTGTGTTAGCACAGGGCTGCACCTGGGACAAGGAGGTCCTCTGATGTTCAGCCTGGGCCCGTCTTCATTGCCGACATAGACATGCCAGGTGGGACCTGCTGAATGCTGAAAATTTGGCAAGCTTTCTGTGAGTGCTTGGCTAGGGATTGAGGATTTCTGAACATGAAGACTCTGTTGTAGGTGACATAGACCAGGAATCTCTTTGGAAAAGAGTCCTACCTATTCTGAAGAAACCAGAGAAATTTAGAATAGCATCAAATGTACAGTAGAGGACTGCTTTCTCAGAGTTGTTTGTGTAATGCTCTAATTTCCAATAAATAATTAAAGAAATAAAAGTACCAGAAGATATTCAAACAGGAAAACATCTTTATTTTTAGGAAGGGAAGTAGGCTATTTATCTCAAGTTGGCCTAAGCAAACAATCTTCAAAAAGACCCCAGTACTGTGGCTGCCAATTCCAAATACTGCACATAAAAAAATAAAATAAAATAAATAAACAAAAGCAAGCATGTTTGGATTGGGTTTGGAAATGTCCCCAGGGAGCAGATGGCTGTTGTTTCCATGGCAATGCCATGTACTTCCAGCAGACTGGTCTCTCTTATAGACCCACAGATTTTAAAATGGGTGAAGGATGTTTAGAGTATTCATTCACCTCTGTATAGCCAAAGATACAGAGTTTCAGGGAATTAGTATTATGTTGAGTCCTAAACTTCTCTTTGGCTAAGCTCTAAGACCCAGAAAAACATTACATCTTGATGTGAAGCTGTCAAGGGAAGAATCCATCACTCCACTCATTTGTCTGATTCTTTTCATCAATGTAATGAAAACATGTTTTATTTACTCACATGTCCAACTTTGACAGGTGTCAATGGTTGATACGATGCCATTTTTCTGTTTTCTTTTCCCTGGGCTCTGAAGTGAGGCTTGATAATGTTTAAGTCTCTTCTCTTCTCTTCTCTTCTCTTCTCTTCTCTTCTCTTCTCTTCTCTTCTCTTCTCTTCTCTTCTCTTCTCTTCTCTTCTCTTCTCTTCTCTTCTCTTCTCTTCTCTTCTCTTCTCTTCTCTTCTCTTCTCTTCTCTTCTCTTCTCTTCTCTTCTCTTCTCTTCTCTTCTCTTCTCTTCTCTTCTCTTCTCTTCTCTTCTCTTCTCTTCTCTTCTCTTCTCTTCTCTTCTCTTCTCTTCTCTTCTCTTCTCTTCTCTTCTCTTCTCTTCTCTTCTCTTCTCTTCTCTTCTCTTCTCTTCTCTTCTCTTCTCTTCTCTTCTCTTCTCTTCTCTTCTCTTCTCTTCTCTTCTCTTCTCTTCTCTTCTCTTCTCTTCTCTTCTCTTCTCTTCTCTTCTCTTCTCTTCTCTTCTCTTCTCTTCTCTTCTCTTCTCTTCTCTTCTCTTCTCTTCTCTTCTCTTCTCTTCTCTTCTCTTCTCTTCTCTTCTCTTCTCTTCTCTTCTCTTCTCTTCTCTTCTCTTCTCTTCTCTTCTCTTCTCTTCTCTTCTCTTCTCTTCTCTTCTCTTCTCTTCTCTTCTCTTCTCTTCTCTTCTCTTCTCTTCTTTCATTCCATAAAACACAGTGGGGACTTCTGAGGGTCCCAGAGATCTGAAACTGTTGATAAATCTATGTCAAATGATACATATTATAATGCAAATAATTCACAATGTGTGTCACAATTCTCCACAGATATGTTTCTATGGAGAGATAGCTTATCACATCAGACTTCACAGTTCTCAGAGTAGGAGTCTCTTAAGAATATATGCTCTGACAATATTTTTACAGAACAGCTCAGACTGCAGAAAAAATGGAAACTCTAATGCATAAAAGGTCTTTCCAAACTGAAATTATATGTCCAATGAACTTGCCATACCATCAAGATAAAACAGGTGAACAAGCTGTGGTATGTCAGCTTAGCCAAGATAATTTTCTATATATGTTCTTAACCATCACCAGATGACTGTTAATGAGAATTAATTTAATTCTCTTTCACTGAAGATGAAAATACAATACTTTAAATTTTTCCTGAGCATGCTCAGGAACAGTTACCATGGATTGACTACCATACCTTAAATTGTGCTACAATCATTTGTCTAGCCTCTTGACATATGAAGAAGTAATGTGAGGGGGTTGTGAGAAACAAAAAAAAAAAAAAGTGCATTTTTGACTCATGGAATTAAAAATCACTGTTCTACATAAAATATTTGTGCTTATGACACAGAATAGAACTTCTTTGTATTTTTGCAGGTTTGGGATATTAGTTAATTATGGTAATTTTAATTTTATCACAAACCCATGAGTTGAACCCATGATTGAAATGTGACCAGGCTGCATGCACTTTCACTACCCTGAATTGACTTTTAAAGTGAAAATCTACGAAGTAACGCCATAATGTTTTATCCTTGCCCTCTGGTCTGAACATTCATGCAGCCCACTGACGATCTTTCTCAGACCTGGAAGGAAGCATGTGTTTTTTTCTATCTCTAGTAGCAAAGTGAGTAACACTCCTGGCCAGCTACAACCAGGTCTCAGACAACACTAAACTTAGCAGTGACTTGGCAGCTGATGTGCCGTGACTGCTACTTCAAGTGCTGTTCTTCAGCTTCGGTTCCCCAAGTGCACCATCTGTCTCCTCTTTTACTATGGTCCCGGAGGCAAGCACCATCTTTTTCTTCTGGTTTTGTTCTGGGTCAAATGCAATAAGACCCCTGGTCCAAGACTGGAAGTCATGAGTATGAGGAATATAACAAAGGCTGAAATTGCTTAATGTAGACCATTTACCCCTGAATCCACATCTCTCTGTGTACCCTAGCACTCAAGAGAAAGCTCTGGAAATAACAAACACTGGTGAGGATCCAAAGGAGCCTTTTATTGCAGAAGAAAGAGACCCTTTGTGCTTTTATATATTCACAGGAAAGTCACAAGTTCCAGTACTAACTAAAGAAACATGCGATGTTTTCTTACCATTAGATGACAGAGTCAACGGCTACCTCTGAATTACTGAATAAAGCAGCCTGGGGACCTCCTAGTCAAGTAGCATAACGCAGCCCATGTCCACATGCTTAAACTCTCTCTGTGTTTGCCCAAAAAAGAGCAGTCTCAGACACCCTGCCTCGTGGGAACATATCCTAAGAGATGCCATGCTCTGAGCTGTGTCTGGACATTGTCAGGAAAAGCGCAATCTGTCAAAGAGCAAAATCAAGAGAGAAAATGAACGACCAATCAGCATGGATGTTCATAATCTACTGTCTGAAACCATGCCTTGCCCTTTCTTTAGTTGGCTGATGCAGATGTCACCACAGAGAACTCTCTGTGCATTTTTACCAGCACAGCACTCTTCTTTTGGGAAAAGCAAGTTGGAAGAGACAGGGTCACGACAAGCATGGCTGCACCAGTGCTGCTAGCTGGCAGCAAGGGAGGAATGGGGAGTTGATTCTGCCCTCAGCTGCTCAGGTGCAGATCAAGAGCAGCTGAAACCAAATCGGTGGAACTGCTTGAATATAAATGGGAGTAAACTCATACCCTAAGTATCCGGACTGCCTTCCACCTTCAGTCCCATCTTGCGCCCACACGGCCAGAAGGGTCTAAAGCAACAGAACATTACTGCGGGTTCCACAGCACTTGCAGCACTGCAGCTGGTTCTTGTTTTTAAGAAATGTAATAATGAAAGCCAGATGCAAAGGGGGGAGGGAATTAAATGCACTATGGGTATAAAAGATTTTAAAATGCTCAGCAAGATCCACATTAGATTGGAGTTTTCAGCTTAAACTGGAATAAACGTTGTCCCTTGGGCAAAAAAAAAAAAAAGAAAAAATCTAATAATTGTGAATATATAATTGCTAATGCAGACCTAGCATTTTGGCCTACTAATTGTCTTCACCATTCAGAAACAGACAGTGGATGGATATGTTCCTCACTCGATTGCCTACATAACAATTTTTCAGGGAGGGTATTTCCATTTTGTTCCAGACCTGTTTGTGCTTTGTATGCAATTATTTTGTGCTCCCAGAACATTCAGCCATTTGAATCCCTCAATTAGCTCAACACTCTAACACTTCTTTTTATAAACACGATGTTGGCTCACGCCCTGGAACAACTAACAGATCACTCCATTATCACTAGTAGGGCAAGGAGCAACAAAAATATATCAGAATAATTGAGAATGCCTGAGAAAATTTCTGAACCCCAAGCAAACAATCTGTATCCAATTTTCCTCTCATTCCCATCTCCCTCACAGCATTGATTGTCAATACCTCATTTCTGGTTTAAATTGATGCAACCCAGGGTTCAAAATAGTGTATTAAAATAGTGAGCATCAGCACCTCCCAAGCTGTTGTGATGAATTGACTAGTTCTGGGGAGATAATGTTGCCAGAAATTACCCAGATGACTTAGGAGCCTGTATCTCATTTTCAAGAGGGGATCTGACAGCCACAACAGCAGACGCACCCCAGACTAAGGTAGATGGCTGAGAGGGGCTGAGGAGTGTGTCTGCTCAGAGTAGGGGGTAAACTCGTTCTCAGTGGGCTCCAGCGACAGCCATGTAACCCTGCCCATGCAGCTGGAACCAGTGATGCTGCGCTGAACTACACCTAACTTGCCACTATTGTTTGAGCGAACTAGATGAAAGCTCACTCGTGGCCACAGTTCAGACATACCCCTTGCTGAAGTTGAAAGGAGGTGGTATTCATGGCTATCGGAAGCATTTGCATAGACACCTTTTCATATACTCATCCATTTCCATTGTCCATATTCACCATCGTATGTCAAAAATGATTCTGCTTAGACCTGCACAACCAAGAAAGCTTTTGCGCAGACACTAGTGGACCAGCTAGGACCACCCACCAGTTGAAGGGCATCAGTGAACATTATAACACGCCTTAGAACTGTATGGGTGGAGGGAAATATTGCCAAGAAGGACACTGGGAAAAGAATCTGTTTTCAATTTAGAAAATAATTGTCTGCCTTCCACAGTGTGTGGCGTAATCATTCAGCTGAAATCCTTAGTCTGGTGGGAGCCAGTCCTACGGTTCTGTGTTAAGACTAAACAACGGAAAGAAACAAGCAGTACAGATAGTATTTCTGCTGTCCCAAATAGGTTATGGATGAAGGCTTTTCCTCTGAGGATCTATTATCTAAGAAAGTGTTTCCAAAGCAAACCAGATAAAATATTGTGTGTAAGAATGGTGAAGGCAACTGAGCTTTCCATTTATGTTCATCTTAGCTCCTCGGAGCTCTCTGGGATAAGACTGGATTAATGATTCATTTGTAAGCTTGATTTTTAAAGCTTGTTGTTAGTCATCTCATAAGATATGTTATTTCCTAAACAAACAGCTCATCCGACTGGATAAAAGCATCTATCCACCCTTGAGAATGGAAGCTAACACACAGATGAACCTCAGGATTGCTGGCTTTTGCTACCCAGTGCCCCACAACTGCATCTGTAGCAGGCACTGGCATACAAGCTCAGGTCCCACTGTGCCAGGGTTCACTAGCCCTAGCCACCAGCAGGGCCAGTGAGCAATGCCGCTCACAGACTAGCTTTTGCAGCCATTGAACGTAACACCATGCAGCGCTGCATTGATATTGTAGTCTTGCTGTTCATGTCACAGCTCAGAGGGGGCATAGCTCAGGGGGCAAGAAATGGACAGGCCAGTTCAGAAAAGAAATCATCCTTTATTTCATGGCAACCTAGGAAAATGAGGAAGAGGGAGATCCAGAGGAAATCTAATCCTGATTACAGCAGTACAATATAATAAGTGTCATACCTCATACAAATGCAAACTATGTAAGATCATACCCTTCTGATTTGCTTGAATTTCCCACTTTTTTCTGGAATAAGTGATCTCAGGAACCACAGAATATAGAAAGTGCTGTAGAGTCAGCTACAAAAGATATTCCAGGAGAGCCTGGTGGATCTCAGCCTCTGACAGTCATGTTAGAGATAGTCTTTTAAGTGCTAGCAAAAAGAGGGTGTGGTAAATAATTTCTGGAGATAATATGCTAGGGCTTTCACATAAGCTTTGCAACAACACTGCAGGAGTTATGCAAGGGTAAGAGCTTTAAGATCCAAAAGTTCATGAATCCGCATGGATCTAACGTCATCCATGTGATGCAGGGAGACTGCTACACAGGGTGAGCAGGCGCTGCCTGAGCAACAGAGGTTGCTCCTGAGATCAGCTTGTGCATGTCTCACCAACTTTGCACAATGAGGTGGAAGTTCCTCAGTAGAGAACAAGTTACACATAATACATCGTACAAAAGCAATCCTTTTTCATTTCCTTTTTATCTTCCAGTCTTAGAATGGCATCTTAATAGCTTTTCTTGTGTTTCTCATTCCTTATATTACTGCTGCAGCACCTCACAGGCCTGCCAGCCTGCCCTTCACTCAGAAGGGCACTGATCTTTGTAGATAGGGCTCTGTCTCCTCAGGGCTCTTCATCCAAAGCTCTTCAAGGTCCATACAAAGTCTGCTTTTAGTAAACTTTCTAAAGCTTTTCTTTTTTAAGTAAAAGCTATTCTTTTCCTATGAATATACCTTCTTTACTGAATAACGATCATCACTTCTAGTTAACCCATCCTCTAGTACGAAACGCAGTAAGAACCTGCCAGCTCCTGCCCCCACTGCTGCAGGCACCCACTGCTGATCAGGGGCTGGACACAGGCAGGGATGCTGGCAGCTGAAACACCGCAAGGCAAAAAGCAAGTACCAGGGCAGAGAGCGTAAGCACAGACTGGAGTTCAGCAGTGCGTGTGTGGTCTGCTGCGACAGGGTTGTGGAGCGTGCTCGTGGGAGACCTGATGGTTGCAGTTCTCGCTTTCTACTGCCTCTTGCTTTCTCCTGCCAAACCTAACTCTCAGGATACATGTGCATAGGAAATACTTTATTTTTATTTTCTTGTTACAGGGATGCCAAGAAGGATTTTACCGTACCAGCTCAGGAAAATGCTCTCCTTGCAACTGCAATGGTAATGCAAACAGATGTCTTGATGGATCTGGAATCTGTGTGGTAAGGAATTCCTTGGCTGCTCCCTCATAGAATAACAACACTTTTTTTTCTTTTTT